>KN486963.1:0-30427 GCA_000787095.1 Periophthalmodon schlosseri | reverse complement strand
ACCCATGTAAAATAATACAACCCAAATGACGATGGCGGCGCCCACGGCAACTTCTGAAATAAATAAATTTTAAAAATAGTTGTTGTGATTGGTGAAGCCCAGTTGTTTTTTTCTGTTGTTGTTGTTTTTCTGTTGTAAAAGCCAAAGTTAAATCTGTCAACTGGACAAAAAGTTGTAGGAGCGAAGACATTTTGCTGCTCATTCAAGCCGCTTCTTCAGTTCTGGTCAGATACTGGTGGACACTGCCTTATATCTATCTGAAGGGAGGAGCTAACTATACTGAAACTGTAAACAACTATTGTTTACAGTTTCAGTCTAATGGGCCTACATTCAGCCTTAATGGGCCTGGCTAGTTCTATTATTCTCTTTGTTTCCTTTGTTTCCTTTGTTTGCTTTGGGTCTGAGAATGGAGTTGTATACGGGGGACAGGTGATGTCTAAGGCCCCCATTCCTGTTCAAGGAAGGATTGTTCTTTTCTAATAAAAATTGCTTCTTTAACTCCCCTCTCAAACCATGTCTTCACTCCTACAACTTTTTGTCCAGTTGACAGATTTAACTTTGGCTTTTACTACGGATCAGATCTGGACGACTTTTTTTTGTTGTTATTTTTCCTTCTTCCTCCTTCTCCTTCTTTGGGGTAGCCCTGCTAAGGACTTAAGTGCAGCTGCTGCCTGACCCTGACGAGGTAGTTAGCCGAGTAGGTGTGTGTCTATGTTTGAACAAAGCGCTAAACATGAAGCACTGAATCGCAATATGACCACTTAATTAGCATCGCTTCACAGGGATCTTATCACAGTTTGATTTGAAGTACTGCTCCAATTTTTTAATGTTTGAACATTCTGAAAAATTGTTAATAATTATAAGTTTGCTGGCAATATAATTAGAATCGCTGTCCAAGTTCCTCTGTAAACGAGCCATCCTGTCCATGTATAGCCAATCACCTAAAAGAAGTTAGCTCACTGAATTTAGCCTGTGGGACTAGGAAAGTTTAATGGAATTGAAAAGCATTCTGTGAAAACTTTCACTGATAGTTCTGCAGAAATATTTGGCCTTGTGGATGCGTGTTAGCCCTGTATGATGGGTTTGCTTTTAGACCATAAAGCACATTTAAAAGTGGTGTAATTTGAAATTTAATGGAAATGGGACGGATAGTGATGTATAAAAATGGTTAGGCATATTGTTTGGCATCTCGTGGTGGCATAGTTTGATTTTTCTTGCCTCAACCACTAAAAACATGCACGCTAGGGTAAGAGTGTGGCAACAACAATACAACGTGAATTTAAAATGAACCACAAAAATGCGCACACATCTGTTTGTTTTATTTCAATTTTTTTGCACTTTATTCATTTTTTTTATCATTGACAGTGCACACTAGTGAAAGAGTCGGCTCTTTTGAACGGTTCCTTAACATGAACGGTCGGATCCGGCTCTAATTTTTTTAAAAAGAGCCGAATCTTTTTCTTTCTAATTTGTACGCTTTTTTACGCTGATTATCAGTGAACCAACGCAAGGATCAGCAAAGAAGCAGAGCAGGCGACACGAGTGAGAGCTTTGTGCACAAAAAACATATTTGACATCTTAATAACAGTTAGTTTTAAAATTATTATTATTGTAGTGCAACGTTTTATTTAGATTTTTATCATTTGAAACGGTAAACACACTCCCACTCTCAGTTTGAACCATTTTAAACACATCTGAGCCTTGGTCGTTTCTCTTTGTGATTAGTTTGTTGCTAAAATGAGTTCTCACATTGGCTTCTGTCATATAAATAAACAGTAAAAGAGCCAAAAGTCCCAACACTAATGTACTAATGTAATGTATATAAAAAATTCCTTCTTGAGTGATTGACAGAATTCTGAGGAGTTCACAGACTAGCTTGACTGTGAGTGATTGATAGCATTATATCCAAGAATTTAGAAGAATTTATTTGGCAGAACTACAAATGACTGAATTGGGGAAGAAATAGGTATTGCTGGGTTTCAGATGACATCACAACCTTCTATAGGCCAACAATATTTAATACAGATGTTGACAACTCAAATTAATATTGTTCAAATGCAGATTTTTGTTGTAATACTGTGAGTTCTTGAGTCACTAATAAAAATGATCAGGTTCAACATTTGTGAATAGTCACGTTTTGGATATTTCACGGCAAAATGCAATGTAATCAACAACAATCAACTGTCTCTTGTCCCCCATCTGGGAGTATGACATCATTGCATTCTAGGATCTGAAAACGACCAATTCAAAAGATATATCTAATTTTGAATTGCTAAAGCTATGGCAACAATCCTCGTTACCATAGCAACTAGTATTCAAAACCTACAGATGGTAAAAAACACGACACACTAACCCTAACCAAGCGATTATAGCCCTGGCCGTAACGCGTGACATCTTTTTGTGCACGGACGTTGAACCGACACCCTCGTCTTCCGCCCCGCGACGCTCGGGATGTGCCATCTGCATGTCGCCTTTGATTCCGCCCTGCCCCAGATCTGCTGTCTAATGAGCTGAGTGCTACAAATCAATAATTCACCAGAGTTTGAATCCCATCCAGCCTCATCAGAGTCACTTTCATAATCAAGACCATTCAGGCGTCCAGACACTGTTCCTTCGGATTATTTTTATATGGATTTTTTTCTTTCGGTAAACTCTTTGGAATTCCGATGTTATTCCGTCATTTACGTATTAATGCTGTACTTGCAAATACCGCATTCAAAGGCAAAAGGTGGCAATTCCTCCGTTTTAAATCTATTTGGAAAAGTGGGACTTCGTTTTAATGAAGGTCTCATAGCTTCAGTCTAATAGGGATTTCTGGCGCGTCTGATTTCTATTCACTTTAGTTATTGTGTGGTTTTCAAAGCAGATTCCATCAACGCCTTCGTCGAAATTTTTTTTTTTTTAATTTGAAGACTTTTTTCAGGCAACTTTTGCAATGGAATGAGGTTTTAAATCCTTTTCAAGAGCGGAAGGTCGTTTTGAGGTCTTGATAAGTTGGCGATGGATTCAGAGGGTTTAAATGTGCAGCTCCTGTCTCTAAAGCGAGGATGGAGGGCTTCACTTTTGATAACGTGAACTGGTTTAAACATCTGCATTTACAAAGCCCTAGACTACCAAAAAGATTAGAACAGTGCATGTAAAGTTATGACAAGTCTTTTGCTAAAAATCTAAACTTAGCCTTGTTTGACAATTTTGAGGAACTTTATAATCTTAATTCCCGATTGGACATGCACAGCAGATGTGAGAAAACTGTCAGCTAGCTGCCATACTGTAAACAAGGGCTAAAGCTTGCCTAATTTACATAATAGTCTTATTTGACAGATCAAAAATACTAACTACACTAATGTTTAAATTGTTAGAAGGATGTGTTCCTTGTACGTAAATTTGACCTGACTTTTTCATGGGTTTCAGCTTCCCGTTATCATAAACATTCATAGATGCAAAATTCTCTGTCTGTGCCCTTTGCTACAACTCGATCACTTTTTCATGGGTTTCAGCTTCCCGTTATCATAAACATTCATAGATGCAAAATTCTCTGTCTGTGCCCTTTGCTACAACTCGATCTTTTGGCTAGCCGATGCTACCCGGAGTTACTTCAAATCAAACGCTCCTTCACGTACAAATGAATGGTGAAGCCAATCCTCATATTAAAATAAATAAAAATGTTTATTTCAAGATATTTATGTCATTTATTTGGTCTCCTCAGCAGCAACATGTAAAAGAGGATGTGTAGTGGTCGCTAGATGTTTACCAGAACCACACAAGTTCAGAAATCACTGAAATGTCAGGAATTTCAGGAATCAACTGAAACTGGGCTGGCCATTAGCTCAGATGACAGTTTTATATGCTAATTATCATCTAAAATAAAACACTCAGTGATGACTTTTAATGAGACTTTGACCTTGTTAAAAATCAAAAGTTAAAAGTTTTTACGGGCTAATGCTAACGGCTTTAGGAGTAAATACAGGGGACTGGCTCAGGTGTTTCAAAACCTTCCCATGCTAATGCCTCAGTCGTCCAGGTATGATCCTTAAGATCTTCTGCATCTACTAATTACATGTCTATGCCTGTTTCATGCAACATTTTCCCATTCAAAAGATATAAAATTTAGATTTTAATTGTTCATCGCTATGGCAATTGTACTGCTTTTTTTTTTTATCATTCTGAAACCCATGGATATGGATGAAACTTCTGCCATTTTCAACTTCACAAGCTACCACTCAACTCATGTAAAACGATCAAATTTCGCATAGTAATTATCCCACCAAACTAAGCTAACAGTTTAAAAATCATCAAAATCCACCATATGTAGTTCAAATATTGTCCAGCTCTTTTCAGCTTGACTTTGGGTATTTGCTGATATAAAGAGGTGCTTAATAGCGACTCTGTGCTGTAGCTTACTGTTAGCTCAAGTGCTAATGAGATTACACAAAGAAAAGTGCGCTTGAGGCTCGGTAGACGCGGCGCATTAGGAGCTTATTACAGAAAAACCCTCAAACCATCCCGAGTGCAGCTGCAGGGAGTGTGAACCCCGAATGGGAAATAAGCACAGCCCATTTAAAATGCTCTCAGATGGAGGAGAACTGAAAAGTCGGCCAAGGATTTAAATGGAGGCGGCTGGTTATAGTAGGTCGAATGGTACACTGTCTACAACCATGGACCTGTGTTTGAATGCTCATTTTTGATGGTATAATTTAAAAAAAAAATCTCTTTCAACATAATTTGTACAGACTGAGAATATCTAGGATTTTTAAAATGACATATATCAGAAACAATAACACCGCTGCACAATATTACAGTATTCTGAGGATAAGGGATTACGCATTAAGGGTATAGGCACAGTAGTCATTGATTTACTTTACTGCTTGATTTGATTGTAACATTCAACATACTGAATATATTTTATTTTATGAGCATCATACTGAGTCTAATGTGTGTAGAGTGTAATGAGTTATACACTGACCAGACAATAAGTAAATGAAAAAATATATATATATATCATAAAAAATATCAGCTAACTTCCTGTTATATGTTATATTTTGAGGACTTTTTCCATTAAAAATATTAAATATTGTGTTTTATTTATTTATTTTATTTATTGTTAATCACTATGGCAATGGTCCTAATAAAAAAAAAAAATCATTCTGAAACCCATGGATAGACTATATCATAGAAATGAAGGTTCTCGATCTGAAAGAAATTGACTTTTTATAAGGTGTTTTGACTTAAAGTCCCTATTTGTAATTGATATTTGCGTCAATAAGTCCCATGTGTCCTTTCAAATATGCAATTGAGATCACTCTAAAAAAGTACTCCTCCATGAGAATAGATTTTTTTCCCAAAAAACTGAATTTGGAAGCAAGATTGTATGGTACGTTTTGTTAATTAATTCATTTAATTAATCATTAGGCTTATATAGCACCTTTCATGACACCCAAAGCGCTTTACAGTGCATTATTCATTCACTCCTCACTCGGTGGTGGTAAGCTGTTATTGTAGCCGCAGCTGCCCTGGGACAGACTGACGGATGCGAGGCTGCCAATCTGCACCATCGACCACACTGACCACGACCAACACTCACGCTTACACCACTTTCATACTAGGCAAGGTAAGAGAAGTGTCTTGCTTAAGGACACAGTAACAGTTTTTGTCAGTGGCGCCCCACTGTGGCACATGGTACGACCAGCAGTCTCCCATCCAAGTACTAACCAGGCCTCCCGTCTGCTGAGATCTGACGAGATGAGGCTTTGAAGCCGGTGTGGCATAATCACAGATCACCGATCACACTGACTTTGATATAGTAATGCAAACATTAAAAAAAAGTAATAGGATTCTGATAATATGAAGTTTGACCAAATCTCAGAAGCCTAGTTTATATAATGTGTAGGATTTTGTTGGCAATTTTAGCCAATAAGGTGCATCTGCCCATGAATGAACGCATGTGGGTTTTTTTTAAATAGAACATGAAAAGGATGTTTTAACCAGGAGAGTTTAATAAGGGGCTTAAGCGACGCCACTGCAAACACTCTCACTAATCTAAAGTCTAGTAGAGTGTAAAGTGTGACGGGGACGTCTGATCTCCCCAGTCTGCAGATCAACAATCCATTTATTTTTTCAGAGCACCTCTAGAAATTAGTTTTCTGTTTGTAACATAATAATAAATAACACAACTACTTTAACAGTGGTTAGTCAAAGAAAGATTTAAAAATACAGCAGAAATGTCCTGCTGCAAGCCTTGCCGTGCATCTTAACTGGATACATGAAAAGTTGAGTTTTTTATTATCTTGCAAGAGACACTTAGCACAGACAGATTTCTCCTTTCGACCTTGTTATGATTTAATTTCACAGTATTTTATTCTGTCAGACTTTTCTAAGCACCAGAAGAGGTCACTCACGCGGTAAATGAAGTGAAGTGGATTGGTAGAAGTGAATGCACGGGTCCATTGTCACTTATGCATGTAAACATATCATTGTTATGTTTGACACTTATATAAACTAAATTAGCAGATATTCACCTGAGTAATTCTACAAGTGACAAAAACAGTGCCAGTAAATAAATCATTTTCTTTCACCACTCCTTCAAGTATGATCTAGGCAAGGAAAGTTTATTTGTATAGCACAATTTGTACACAAAGTAATTCAAAGTGCTTTACAGAATGAGAAAGACATTAAAATCACAATACAACAAATCAAAACATAAATAATCATAAAGTTAACATTAAAAGAGAAGAGTGCAGAATAAAAACCTTTCAGTCATATTCACAGCTAAACAGAACCGTTTTGAGCCTGGATTTAAACATTGTCAAAGTAGAGGCCTGTCTCACATCTTCAGGAAGACTGTTTCAGGTTTTAGCTGCATAAAACTGAAACGCTGATTCTCCATGTTTAGTCCTGACTCTGGGCACCAGCAGGAGGTCGGTCCCTGAGGTCCTCAGAGTGTGAGATGGTTCATATGGCACTAACATGTCGGAGATGTCCTTTGGTGCTGGGCTACGGAGAGACTTGTGCACAAGCTCATTTTAGTGGTTTATTATTAGAAAATGCCTTTGTGCTTTATTTAGTTAGTCCTTCAAATGTGTCCTTCAAATCATAGTAACTTCTAATTAGAAATCAGAGGTTACGTCCAGACTAGAGTTGTCAAAAGTATCGAAAAGCAGACACTAATCAATACTAAAACTATTATCAAAACTAGCTACTCATTTGAGCATTTTTTTCATGTGATACTTTTACTTGAGTATCTTTTTGCTCTGGTATCTTAAGTAACAGAACTGAGAACTTCTTCAACTGTACTCTTACTTCAGTTCAGTTTTTAGCTAATCTATACCTCTGCATTTGAGACCTAAAGACTTTTAATATTTTATGTCTGAGAAAGAATTGTGAAGAAACTGATTAAGTAGAGTGAAACATTCCCACTTTAGATATGGACTGTCTGTCGCTCAGCTCTGCCCAGCCCATGTAATCATCTGGGCCTGCTAGAGTCAGATGAGATATGGAAATACTTCTATGAATATTTCAGTGGACCAAACTTTCCCTCCAAGTTGTTATAGTTCCTCTTGATTGGGTTTGAAACATTTAAGTCGATTGATGTAGGCTAAGAAATGTCCAAACTGGAAATCTGCAACTTTTACCGATACCAATCTACGACAAAAACTACAACACATTAGCACTGATATATTTTTTTTAAATGGTCACATATTTATGTAGCGCTTTTCTACCTTCAAGGCACTCACCAGTCACCCATTCACGCACACATTCATACACCAATGCTCGCCGACACTGTGGGAAAGGTGGGTTCAGTGTCTTGCCCAAGGACACAACAACAGCATTCGCCTATGGGAGCCGGAATCGCACCGCCAACCTGTGGGTCAGTGGATCTGACCGTTCAACCGGTGACGTTTATGTCGAGAGTGGAATTCGAACCGCCAAACTTCGGATCAGTGGACAAACGCTCTGCCAACTGAGCTACCGTCTTAAAAATATGAAAAACAGACGCGCTTAATTTTTAACGATTTGCCGCGGTCCAAGGTTATTCTTCATTTTCTTAACACATTCCTAGCGTCACATTATTAACCATGATGAGTTTATAAGTGTTTCACAGCTTTCAGCGGTAGAGGTGGATGGGCGATATTGAACAAATTATCTTGATACCATAGACTGATATAAAGAATAAAGAATAAAGAATAAAGAATAAAGAAGTGGACTATGTGAGTGTGACATCACCCATAGCGTTCGGCTCCAGTCAAATGAAGCTCATGGAGGCTAACGGGTACAGGGGGGAATTTGGAGCCAAGTTTCATATTTGGAATTCTGACCGCGAGTAGCAAAAACCGAAGAGCCAATGCGGAGCCAGGCTGTTGAAGGTAACGCCCCTTTCCGCCCGCACCGCTGGTTTCGCAGGGAGGGGGCGCTTAGCAACGCTGTCAATCGAACCTGCTGCTAACGCTAACGGGAGTGACCTCGGGGAAAGACGGCGCCGGATTCGTCTGTTATTAATGTTCATATCTTGATTTATTGACACAATAACGAAATAAAGCGGTTAGCGGGTTAGCTACGTCCATTTATATATGCAATCTATGGTTCCAGTCTAGCGCATAACATACAAACGGAAACGGAACATACAATTAACCACAACAGTGCAGAAATATCACTTCATGCTCCAGACGTTTCTATCTCTTTTTGAGGTCATTTTTTATTGTTTGAGTTCTAGCTTATACTCGATATTCTGATTTTGCATATCCAAAACAACTATATTTCGATACATCTCCCACCTACGTCACGGTAAAGCTAACACCAACTAGCATGCTAACAGCGCAATTCCTGATTCTCAGACGATAAAACTATTTATAATTAGATCCTAGCAACACATAGTAGTCACATTTTGACTCTAAGGGCAGCTTACACGGTATATTTGTACAGGAGCAAACCAGACTTTACTTTACTACACGAAAAAAGTTGCTGCAGTTCCTCTTGGTTGGTTTTGAAACATTTAAAGCCATTGTACCTGATTTTTACTGTCTTATAAAGATGAAAAACAGAACTAGTTTATTTTAAACGGTTTGCAGTGGTCCAAAGTTATTCCTCACTTACCTTGTGCATTCCGATCATCCTATTTATTCACGGCAATGAGTTTATAAGCACTTTTCACAACTTTCAAGGCCAGAGCAGCGTTTGGGCCTGGACCGAGTTTAACGAGTCGTTCAAACTTATCAGAAATGATTCATTGAGCAGAGTTTTGCCATCACAGTAAAGCTAACAACTAGCATGCTAACGCTCTAACGTGCTCTTTCTGATTATCAGACAGTGAAACGCTTCATAATTAGATGAAGACAGTACACAGTTGACTTATTTTGACCTAAAGAGCTGCTCGCGGTACAGGCCCTTTATATCAATAGGTGTCAGCTGAGAAATATCCAAATATCCATTACTAGTTTACAAAATTGATCGTTTTTGTTTGTTTGTGATTTGAACAGTGCCGCCTGATGATCCGGTGATAGTTGGAGCTCCCGTGGTGAGCCTGAGAGCCGGAGATCACCTGAACCTCACGTGTCACGCCGACAACGCCAAACCGGCCGCCTCCATCATCTGGATACGGAACGGGCTGGTGCTGAGCGGAGCCATGTACTCCAAGGTAAGGCCTGGGCTCCCTGCGGATGGCTGCCAGAGGTGGACTCAAGTAAGAGTAATGTTACTTCAAAATGGTGTTACTCAAGTACAAAGTAGTGGTCCTAAACAGTAACAGTAAAAAGTAGTGGTCCAAAACATTAAAAAGGTATTTGGGAAAACTACTAAATTGAGTAAGAGTAACTTAAAGTAGTAACTGTTGGCACAAAACATCTGATTTATAATTTGATGTTAATGTAATTTGAATGTTAAAACTTTAAATAAGGCACAAAATCTGGTATGTTCAAAAGGATAGACACAAAAATTAGAAAAACTTTAAATAAATGAACATAAAGCTTTTGTCGCTTGTAGAAGAGTAAACAAAACTTTTACTCAACTAAGAGTACCGTATTTTCTGGAGTATAAGTCGCACCGGAGTATAAGTCGCACCAGTCAAAAAATGCAGAATAATGAAGAAAAAAAACATATATTTCACGTATAAATCGCATCTGAGTATAAGTCGCACCCCCGGACAAACTATGAAAAAAAGTGCGACTTATAGTCCGGAAAATACGGTACTGTTACTTCAATAAAAATATTACTCGAATAGGAGTAAAAGTATGCTGCTACAAAGTAAATGTAACTTAGTACTACCCACCTCTGACGGCTGCTTGGATTGGGTTGGTCAGTTTGATAATACAGAACTGAAGTTAGACGTGTAGGAAGCTAATAGTCATATTATATTAGGGTTTCATAATTATCGAAAAAAATTTTAAATCACAGATACTTGGAACATACGTGAAATCCTGATTATTACAACAACTATAGAACTGCCAAAAGAATCTGGCCCCTGTTTTTTCAATGACTACAGGAAATTGCCCACTTCCTTATTACTGTATAGTTTTATAGTTAGATGCAGACAGTACACAGCAGACTTATTTTGATCCCAAGAGCTGCTTATACCTTAGATCAGTCTACACCAACCTCTTCACTCACCTCATCAGGACAAAGCACCGAACCTTGGGGGACCGAGCTTTCGCTGCCCCCGCTCCCGCCCCCTGGAACTCACTCCCACAACCCATCGGGAACTCGGACTCACTGCAGTACTTCAAATCTCTTCTAAAAACTCACCTGTTCAATCTGGCATTATCCCCATGATTTACTCCATCGTCTTTTACTGTTTCTTATTGTTTGTGAAATGTCTTTGAGTGTCCAAAAAAGCACGATATAAATCTGATGTATTATTAATTAAAAAAAAAAAAATTAATACAAAAAAAATGGTTGTACTGGGGCAAGGCAAATTTTGCTCAAATACATGGAAAAAATCAGGTATAGGCCCTTACTTTTCCTGAAGTTTGAGCTACAATTTTTTAAATTTATTTTTTTCTTTTTTTCAGTCACCGTGAATGAATCATACTAATTCAATGCACTCTTGATAAAAAGGTCTATCCAGTTCTAGACCTATACTGAACAATAAATAAAATAGATATTTTCTTTTCAAAAGGATTTTAGCTCCTAACAGCAGGTCAGATGCTTTTTGAGGTGACAATCTTTTGTAAGCTTTTCCATTTAAGATGGTATTAGGCTATGCAAAAGACTACATTTGTCACCCTGATAGTCCAACGTCCATTCACACCCATTTATTTAAAAAAATACCAATTTCAATGGACGCAATTAGCACGTTACAAAAGCTGCAATTATCGAAGTACCATCATTTCCTCCACAAACAACAAAATATCTTGCCTTATTCTGCACAAAAACTGCTAACTGCTGTAATTTTCTGAAATGTGATTTTTGTACTGGTTTGTGAGTTCATATTTTAGTTTTTTTGTCAATTCTTCTGGACACGTTCAAAATATGAACTTTGAACAAAATCCTGTTATTAAAACATAAATCGCAAATCGAATCGCAAGGCTTGTCAGAAGGCTTTGAGGTCACCGGTGTTTGTGGCTGTATAAAACAGAATAGAGTTGGTTAATGTGCCTTTGTGTGCTTCAGTGACATCAACTGCTGCTACAAGGACAGCTGCCATTGTGCCCAGACAAAACTAAGTAGATGATCAGTCAGTCTCAGATAGGCTCGTAAACACACAGAAAGAATTGCATTTGGTCCTGGGGTCAGTAAAGGGTTAGACGGGAGGGGAAATGCCATCGCAATATAATCTGGCTGATCAAGTGGACAGACCAGGTCTATGCCAAAAAAAGCCGCTCTATCGTGAAAAACACAACTAGTTCAGTTTATACGGTTTGCAGTGGTCCAGAGTCATCACTTACCTTATTGTGAGCATCCTAATTATTCAGGTAAATGGTCACATTTTTATACAGCGCTTTTCCACCATCAAGGCCCTCAAAGCGCTTTACATCAAGGAACCACTTGCCCATTCACACACACACACTGGGGCCAAAGTGTCTTGCCCAAGGACACAACAGCAGCAGTCATCTGTGGGAGCTGGAATCGCACCACCGCCAACTTGTGGGTCAGTGAAGCTGAAGCTGAGCTGGGTTCGAACCGCCAACCTTCGGATCAGTTTACAAACAATCTACCAACTGAGCCGCTGTCGCCGTTTTTCACCGATACTAGAGTGGAGTTTTGCCGTCACGGTCAAGCTAACGGAAACCGGCATGCTAACACGCACTTCCTGATGCTTGGACCAAAAACGGCTTTATAATTAGAAGCAGAGAGATGTAGAGCTGCTTATACAGTATATCTGTAATGAGGCAGGACAGTTTTTTTCTCAAAGACGTGGGAAAAAAACAGGTACAGGGTCTTTAATTTGTTGATACGGGACTGATATCGTGGGCTGCTGTATCGATATATCGCCATGAACATTTTTGGTACATTTCACATTTTTCACAGAGTTGTAGAATATCACGTGCAATATACAATATCGCATGTATCGCCATGACATTATTGTATTGTGAGCATAGACTGTATATATAAATGGACATAGCTAACACGCTAGCCGCCGCGTTCCAAATAGGAAGTGATCATGTGCGCGTTTCCGGCTCCACCGACTCTGGCTCCAATTCACTTTATATTGAAAAATTGTCACCCCTCTCTCTGTAACTGCAGCAGTGAGCCTCGTCATTTTGATTTTAAAATGTCCGTATTAACCCGCTCTACATGATCCTGTTGTTTTTATTTTGCTATTGCGTCTGTAAATCAAGATATGAACATTAATAACAGACAAATCAGACAAACTCCCGCTAGCGTTAGCAACAGGTTTGATTAACAGCGTTGCTAAGCGCCCGCTCCCTGCTAAACCAGCGGTGTGCGTAAGAAGGGGAGTTACCTTCCACAGCCTCGATCCTGATTGGCTCTTTGGTTGCTATGATACTCACGGTCAGAATTTCAAATATGGAACTTGGCTTCAAATTCGCTCTTATAACTGCTCTAGCCTCGATGAGGTTCATTTGACTGGAGCCGAACGCTATGGGTGACGTCACACTCGCTTATTCCACTTCTTTGCACAGTCTATGATCGTGAGCCATGTACCGTACCGAAAATTATTTCCAAAGAATATACTGTAAAATTGCAGATAGTTCATTCACATCTTGATTCAAAGGTTTTGCCACTTAAACACACAATGGTAAGAATAACAATGACTGAAGTAAGAGTATTGGGCCACGTTCATAAATGTTTCTTAAAATATGTTCGTAACTTCCACTTTGTAGATGTAGATTTTGTATAGTATGTTTTTTTTCCTCTAATTTATGCATAAAATTAGTATACTTTTATGTTAAGGACTTTTGCTCATTCAAAAGAAATAATATTTAGTTTTGAATTGTTAATTGCTAAGACAACTATGCTATAGAATTTCATCACTGTGAAACCGATGGACGTTGATTGAAAAGGAGAACATGGAAGATTCCTCGGAGAACACCCCTGAGACTTATACAGTGGCGGTGAAGAAAAAGAGGAGAAGAGGCTGAATAGGCTAATGTTTCTGCTGCTGCGGTGGGGTTTGAGCAGCCTGTAGCTAATAGGATAAGGAGGATTGAGAGAGCGCATCTGTAAAGTTATAATAAGGTTTCAGGTTGTTGAGACTGATCGACTGACATGGGCATAAAAAGTAAAAAAAAAAATACTAAAAAAAGAGTTATAAAAGACATCCGCACTGACATAACATAGCCATCTTTCTCCTTCCACCTCCAACGCAGTGCCTAACCAGCCTGAAAAATGCGTTGAGTAGCTCGCGTTGTCATGTCGGATGAATTGGACACAGACAGGAGTGAGTGGTGTATCTGCGCTGGCGTGGACAGCAGTCATGCAGAGAAATTACCCAGCTTTCCAGCGGGGCCCTTGACTCCCTGCGCAGCATCTGTCTGTGTTTACCTCCGAAAAGGTCTCGTCAAGACATCAGATCGATACGCTGTTGTTAACAAGCAGTCGGCGCTACAGTCCATCCATAAGTACTTAGATGACTAGACAAGGTACAAGAAGGTAGGCTTTGTGTTGGAGGAAAAATAATACCATGATCTGGTTGTTAAGAAGTTGTAAGAAGTAGGGGTGGGATTCGGGTTGTGTTAGGGTGTTCGTCAGATGCCAATCGATACGAAAACGAGTATCGAAACTTGATACTCATTTGAACACGTGTAAATACTAGAAACGTCACATTCGCAGGACAGAAATGTACTTTTCCTGAATAGAGCTGTATCTGAACAAGTATAAGACCACATAGACTAGTACACGCCCATGGACCACTACGGAACCTACTGGACGACTGAGGGATTACACAGATATTAGGTCAAATGGTGAAAAAAAAAGTATGATTTATTGTTAAAAATCACATTCTATTGTCTAAATAAAGAAGGTTTTTTTTTATCATAGTGGAATCGGAATTGGTATTGAATATTGATCCTATTCTTTAGCATCGAAATCAAGTTTGAAACACTAGATGGGATATTGACAATGTGTTCAAATGCGCCTGTACACGTCTTGGTTGAGGTTCAAGTCTCACAACTAAAGCTAAAGCTACGCTGCGTAACTTTTCTGGTGGAGGATACGCAACCTGCTTGTCTCCATGGAAATGTTATTGCTTTGCCTGGAATGTTTCACAGTATCACATTAGACATAGCATTTTTAAATTTGTGAATATCAAATTTTTGGGACAAGCGTTGCAACTACGAAGAGATTTGCGATTTATGTTTTAATTCTAGCATTCTGCTCAAAGTTTACGTTTTAAACAAGTCCAGAAGAATTGACAAAAAGGAGGAGGAAATTAGGAATGCAGCGTTACCACTTTTCCAAAACGAGTATTTAATTTTGTGTACTACTACCGATACCGATACCGGACATTATTTTTACAGAGGTTTGATTATAGTGGTAAATCTAATTCATTTTGTAGGATTTTTACAGTGCAGCCTACTTTCTCAACTTAGAATACTTATTTGAGCGGCTGTTTTACTTTTCTAGTGAAATAACTGTAGTTAGGTGTAATAAAAATAGAATTTATTTTGATAAGCACCTGGCTTTAATATTTACCATTCGTCTTTGCCAACTGCACTCCACACTAACTGCTAAGGAATTGTTTGCCAGTTACAATAAGTTACAATGCAGGCACAAGGAAAGAATCGCCAGCGCCACTTAGCGACGTTAGCACGGTACTATCGTAAACACAAGCGCTGCGCTGATATCCTCTGTGAACTATAAAAACCTTTAAGAGTCCTAAATCTGAGCGTAATGTGCAGAACAGTTAATGTGCTTCGTTATGGTCACCTCTGCTCAGCTGAGAGGTGAGCTGTGAGAGTCAAATAAGACGCAGCGCACCTATAACGGTATCGGCAGCCCATTGACGGGTACGAGTATCGGTGCGTCCCTAGAGGAAATGATGGTGCTTCAAAAACTGCAGCCTTTGTGATACGCTAATTGCGTACGTTCAAATTGTGTCAAACCAAGTCATAATTAGAAAAACATGAAATCTGTCACTTTTTTAAGTAGCTTGAGAGGTAATTGGTTAACAGGCCAAGTTAGCAGGGCGTGATTGGCTAACAGTGACCGGCAGGTGTCAGAATGAGGAAGGAAATAGCTAATAAAAGGTTGAAAGTCTTGTTAGAAATCGAACGATATGGATTTTTTTTTTCATGGCCAATGCCAATACCGATTGTTTAGAATATGGAGAAACCGATGGACGATCAGCCCTGGCGATATTTTTAGACCCATATGTAGGGTTGATTTTGATTATTTTCACCGAATGATGTACTTTTAATTTACGACAAACTCACCGAAAGTCGCTTTTTACCACAAACCTTCAACAGAAAAGTGTAGTCATGTTTTGAGCAGTTATCTTTTTGCATATGAGTGTTCAAATAAAACTTTGTGTGTATTCTTTAGGCCAAAACAAAAGACGAAGATTTAAGGCCAACAGCCGAGTCGATAAAAAGCGCAAATATTGACCCGTCTATTTCTACTCGTTGTTGCAGTAAAAATTGGAGTTGTACTGTACCACCACTATTTTAGAATGTAGCCTTAATTATGGTTAAAATGAAAGTGTATTCACCCGACCCTGATCTCAGACTCATTAGATCCTCGTCAGCTCTCCTCTAATTGGGCTTTAAATGATTCCGACTGCAGCCCGGCGCAGAACTCAGCACTGAGGTGATTCAGAGCAATTAGGCCACTACATGCATGCATTTGCCTGTAATTTAAAAACCTAAATTACACAATAGTTATTATTTGACAAATAAAAATACATTCCCAACATCCCAAATGTTTCCTGCAGGAACAAATTTTCAGTGTCACAGCTTTGCTAACAACAACTAGAACGAGTTTGTGTTAAACGGTTTGCAGTGGTCCAAAGTTACTCCTCGCTTTATGCATTCCCACCATCCTAATTATCCACTGCAATAATTCATAAGCACTTTTCACAACTTTTAGACCAGAGCGCAGTTTTGCCTTGGAAGTAAAGCTAACAACGACTAACGTGCTAACATGCACTTCCTGATTATCGGCCAATAAAATGCTTTCTAATTAGATGCGGACAGTACACAGCTTGAATTATTTTGACCCAAAGAGCTGAAGACTAATTTTGTCACAGTTCTTCCTATTGTTTTCGTATGTATCTGTATATATCTTAGTATTTGTATTATTAGACGCAAAAGTTTGTGAATGCAATTGTCCAAGTTTTAATCCAAAATTCCAAAACGATATAAATAGGTTCCAAAACAAAAAGAAAGAAAGATGAGTGCGTGTGAAAGTAAACTTTTGTCCTGCCGTATAAGATCTAGGTAGCTCGCCATCAAGAGGTGAGTTGGAGGGTTGTAGTTCATTTTTTTCAGTCAAGGAAAAAAAAACCTGACCGTTGAGAGTCAATTTGGAATGAGAAAAGGTACGTTTTAGTCCGGAAATCCACGGGTTTGTCTTGGACGCCGACCTGAGCACGCCACATCCACAGCCACAGTGAGGAGCGGAGGAGGAGACAGGGAAGTGACTTCGGTGACCCCGCAACTTAAAGGTAGATAGGACCACGGCAACAGGAAGTAGCATCCAAATAATAGGGCTTAGGAAGTGCGGGTTACGTATCCCCAGTCCAGCTCCATTTGTCAGCCTGTAACTATTGTACATTACCCAGCCTCTAACACACCGAGCACTCACAGCTTCTGGCGTTGGCCCTTATTATTTCAGGTACAAATGAATCATCCACTATGCAATTTCCCAGCACATATGTATAACGTTTCTGTACATTCTATCCATCAGAAACCAGAGACATATTTTCAGGATCTATATATGAGTTTTTATTAGGTGCAAATGCAGGTAGATCTGACTAACAATGAGCTATGTTTAGCACTGCAGCTGTGGTCAACAATGTAATGTGGCCAACCTATAATCAGGGGTGTAATGCAAATCTATGAGCCAGCAGTAAACAGGTGTGTAGAAGAAACTAGTGCCAAGGACTAGGGTTGTCAAAGGTATTGAAAATCAGATACTAAGTAATATTAAAACTAGTATCGAAACTAAATACTCATTTTAACAAGTAAAACTAAAAAAGTCACATTCACAGGACACAAATGAACCTTTCCTGAATAGCTTTAGAATGATCTTGAGCTGTATCAGAACAAGTACAGACTAGTAGTATACGCCCCACCTACCTGGAACCTACCTGGACGACTGAGGGATTACACAGATATAAGGCCACATGACAATATAAAAGAAAAAAAACTACTATTTAATGTTGAAAATTACATTCTATAGTCTATATAAAAAGTGTAATTATCATCATGGTATTGAATCGGTATTGAGTATCAACTCTATTTCTTAATATCGAAAACGAGTTTGACATTTTAGTATTGTGACAACACTACGAAGAAATAAATGATACACATAATCAATAGCTGACTCTCTCAAATGTTTTATCTCTCTAGAGAAACTGATAAGCCTGTAATGACTCACTATGTAACTTCTCTGCTTGCTTCCATTGAGATGTTGTCGCTTCGCCTAGAATCTTCCACAGTATGGCATTAAAGTATGGCATTAAACTTCTATCTTATTCTATTACAGTTTGTTTTTTTTATTACTAAAGAAATGACCTTAAAAACATTCATTCTTACTGTGTGTGGGGTCACCTCTCCACAGATCTGACCTATAATTTGGCCGGGTTACATATTACTGTCCTTTGAAACATTCCACGCAAATGGTAAAGGGTCACGTTTTTACATAGCGTTTTTCCACCTACAAGGCCCTCAAAGCTCTTTACATCAGGAACCTTTCACTCATTCACACACACATTCACACACCGGTGCATGCAGACACCGGGGGCGAGGTGGGTTAAGTGTCTTGCCCAAGGACACAACAACAGCATTCATCTGTGGGAGCTGGAATCGCACCGCCAACCTGTCGACCGCTCTACCAACGATGTTCATGTCGAGAGCGAGATCAGTGGACAAACCCTTCACCAGAAAAGTTACGCACTGGACCTTTAACATAGTCATTTTATTTAGAACTGGTAATGGTGGCTATTCATGTGAAGTCTAACCTCAGAAAAAAAAAAAAAAAAACTCGCATTGATAATTGGTTGCACCCTAACTTCCATGGAGTTTTGGCAATAATAATCCCTAAAAAAAACTTTTATATACTTTGGGTTCAGCATAAACTGAATTCACTTTATATCTAAAAGGAAAGTACTGCTGGGGCCACAATTATACTGCATGCGCATTTAGTGTAAAATCATTTTCCATCTCGTGGCGTGTGTCTTGTTAATGGACTGCAAGGTTTTGTGCTTTTGTCCGACCCCATTAGAGCAGTGCAACTACTACATGAGGTGTCTGGAGTACTTTTCCATGTGTTGTGTTAACGGAGAACAAGGCGGGTTATTTTAGCGCGTAATTATAAGAGATTCTTAGAAAATCCAACTCGAGATGGTCTCGCGGTCTCATTAAAAACAGCGTAGAGGCCTGTCTTTGGTCTTTTAGTGTAGGGTGAGAACAATTAGGGCTTGAGAAACTGGTGATTCAACATGGGCGTTATGAAAAAAATGACAGAAAACTAGATGGTTTATTTGTACGATTAGTGTGTAAGTTATGGTAATTTGTCCAAGGTTGATGGTTTGATTCCTACTCCCATGTAGGGATCATAGAGTGTATATATAAATGGACTTAGCTAACCTGCCAACCGCCGCATTGCAAATAGGAGGTGGGCACTTCGGCTCCATCGACTCTGGCTCCAGTTCACTTTACATTGGAAAACTATCGCTCCTCTGTCCGTAAATGCTGCTGTTAGACTCGTTATTTTGGTCTTAAAATCTCCATATTGACCCAGTTTACATGATCCTGGTATTTTTATTTCGCTATTGTGTCCATAACTCAAGATATGAACATGAACAAGAGACAAATCAGACACCTTCTTTCCTTGAGGTTGGTTGACAGCGTTGCTAAGACTCCCTGCTATACCAACAGTGTGGGATGGAAGGGATTGGCTCCGGATTGGCTCTTTGGTTGCTATGATACTGGCGGTTGGAATTTCTAATATGGAACTTGACTCCAAATTCGTCCCTTTAAATGCTTTGATGAGCTTCATTTGACTGGAGCCAAACGCTATGGGTGACGTCACACTCACTCAGTCCACTTCTCTATACAGTCTGTGGTAGGGATTATTTTAGTAGTTGACTAGTCAATTATTTTCAATTAGTCAACTAGTCAAATGATTCATTACATTACATTGAGACTTGTTAAATACATCATTAACCAAATAAAGATTGATGGTGACTGAAGGCTTGTTTTTTGACATTTAGATTTAATAATGCCGTTGTCTTTGTTATAAAAAGCTCTTTTCACAAATGTTCTAGAGCTTGTATAGTCCAAATAACTATTACGATGATCAAAATACGACTACAGTTATTTTTATAGTGACTTCAAACCCCAAATAAATGTAGTGGATTGGTATTATTATTAAGGCTGCCGTGGCACGATGGGCTAAGCATACAACCACCAACCACAGGTTAGCTGGTTGAAACTCTGTCCAAGTGTTTGTCTCCATGGAGGTTGTAAGTTCAATGCCATATTGTGAAATATTCTAGGCAAAGCAATCATATCTCCATAGACATAATCAGGTACCCACCACCTACCAGACAAGTTAAACAGTGCAATTTTAAGACACAGCATAGCAAAAGTTATCCAGTTCTTCTGTTGTTAGTTCACAAATGAAAAAGCCTGACAGTAACTATGGCAACCACTTTAAAAATTAGCTGATCATCAAGGGCTCAAATGATGACAGAATCTACAAATGTTTTACCGCCCACACCTAGCTCTAATTGTAAAAAGTAAAATAATAGTACATAAAATGTCTGTGTGGGTATTTATGACATTTTGGGTACTAAAATCTGTATACAGACTCAATTTATGGGGACAAAAATCAGGTCCCCATGACGTAAATCCTTTATTATTAGATCAACAACATGATATGGATTAAAACAGGTTATGTGTAGGGTTTGGTGGTTTGTTGAAAGGTTTAGTTAAGTTTAAATTATTTGGGCTTTTTAATTTTTTTTTTTGTATTTGCCTAAATTACATTCATACAGCATTAATGCATAAGACAAAAGGGGTAGGTTGAAGCAATTGCTTACGAGCGCCCATCCCCGTTTAGGTTAAGGTCAGAAAAGTACTAACTTGTATGGTTAAAGGTGTTGTATCAGATTTTTACTGTCTAAAAATGTGAAAAACAGAACTAGTTCATTTTAAATGGTTATTCCTGACTTACTTTATGCATTCTGTGAATCCTAATTATTCACAGGAATGAGTTTATAAGCTCTTTTCTCTCTCAGAGACCAGAGTGGTGTTTTTTTTTTTTTCTAGCTCCACCCTTCAGATAGATATAAGGCAGTGTCCACCAGTAATTTGACCAGCGGCTTGGATGAGCAGCGAAACGTCTTCACTCCTGCAACGTTTTGTCCAGTTGACAGATTTTATTTCTCTTTTGCTATGGATCAGACCTGGACGACTGAGGGATTACACAAATATCTTTAATGCAATGTCCCCAAAAAGCATATAAACCCAACAGTGTGTGTGTTTCTTTATTTAATACAAAAGACATAACCTAGGAACTCTTCAACAGAGGATACTAATTCACACACTTTTGACTGACACACCCAAATGCGTCCTATCCTCTAATTAACTTTTAACGAAGCAAATTTTAATTACGACATAACTCAACCAGGCTCTGCCATCCCCTCTCATGCTTCTCTCGTTTAGCCCGCCTTCAAACACCTGCTTTATCCCGTGTCTCCCTCGCAACCCCGAGTGAGATTTTCAATTTGACAAGCGGCGCTCCAACATGGAACCTCATGCATTTTACATGACAAAAAAATAATCAAATAAAATCCCCAATTTGATGAATCATTGATGTCATCTTTGGCAGTTTGTTCGCTTTGTTCAAAACCGGACTAGGAGAGATGGTCCGACTAATCTGGAAACGCTCTACTCCCCCCGACATGAGAGAGACGAAACTACGGAAAGCCAAATAGCCCTTGATTCATTATGCACGCTCATAAATTAGACAACGGAGTAGTCTCTTAAGCATGTTTATTAACGAGTGACATGGCCTCAGGTATAAATATTGCATTGCGAGTGCCATATTACCTTGAACATACCGTTAAGATATGCACTTAGGGGGGGAAAAGTTGGCCGTAATTTGTCGGTTCCTCGGAGATGTTACCGCGGAATAATGTACGTTATATGCGTGTGCGTTTGCTAGCTAGCGCGGATTACATTGACGGCGAATGAATAATTGAAGGAGTGTCAGCGTAAAAAAAAGCTCGCTAGCAAAACATCCGTTCATTCGTCATCATGGTTTTACACTCAAGAAGAAGTATGTTCGCAAGTGGCAGTCGGAGAGGTCTTTAGTGTCCACGTTGATGTATGGCGTTTGTGAGTGGAGTGTTAACCTACTTGGGGTTATTGTGAAGTGGAGTGCATGGAAAAGGGGTAGACATATGGAGGTGAGAGAATGAATGAGAGAGAGAGAGGGGTTCGTATGTGCTCTTGCCTCAGCGGCGAGGTCCTGGGTTCAATTCCCTGACCGGGCGATAAACGTGAAAAACAGAGCTATTTCATTTTAAACGGTTTGAAGTGGTCCAAAGTTATTCCTCACTTACCGTATGCGTTACGAGCATCCGGATGATTCACCGCGATGAGTTTATAAGTGCTTTTCACAGCTCTGAGAGACCAGAGTGGAGTTTGCTGTAACAGTAAAGTTAAAGATTATCAGACAATAAAATGACCTCAAAAGCTGCTCATACTGGGGCAGGACAACTTTTACTCAAATGCATGGGAAAAATCAGTGGCTTATCCTTATTTTTAGCCAGAAAAGCCTTTTAGCCTCTTAATGCGCCTGTTATCTTAGTGCATTCTATACTACGTCCAAGTCCATCTATCCAATACCCTTCTGGCGTTCAACTAACACAATATAGACTGAGACAAGCTATATAAATACAATATTGGCAACTGATTCAACTAGATACATACGAATTTGCCCTACGTGTGAGATACATCACCTTATCCATTACCCTGTTTTTGCTTTGACTGCATTTTACGTCCACATCACATTGTCCGGACCCTGCGGCTATTCCGACTATCTCACCTCCCCGTGACTTGTTCAGCAGATGGGCTATCAGTGCTCTTTGGCCGGGCATTGAATTATTAAACATATTGAGTGAGCGACCGAAGATAATGTTGACTGATTGGTACGTCAAACTGCCGTATCATTTTTTGCTTCAGGTCAGTGGAAACCAAGCCGAGATACATGAAAACGATACGGTGAGTCACAAGTAACTGAAAGAATTTATGTATGATGGTTGGAAATTGAGAGAGGTATCTGTACAGACCATAATTCTCTGGGCTTTTTGCGAAATGTATTTGAACTGTGGTGGAAAAAGATTGGGTCGTTTGTCGGTTAGTTTGTACATTGTCTTTGAAAAGAAAATCTACAATAGATAGGTTTGTGGTAAAAAGGGGCTTGGGGGGAGTTTATAGTCAATTTAAATGACATAGTTTCGGGAAAATAATCAAAATCAGCCCAGAATATCGGCCCAAAAATATCGGCAGAGCTTATCGGCCATCGGTTGATCTGGATTCTAAATGATCGGTATCGGCCTCGGAAAAAAACATATCAGTCGATCTCTACTAATGTCCCTGCATGAGCAAGACACATTCCCAAGACACATTTAGGACAGGACACAAATGTGACGCCAAATCATCGACTTTTTGAAATCGCAGGTGAGGAATAAGTAACTGAAAAAATGTATGTTTCACAGCTGGAAATTGAGTGACGTATTGGTACAGGCCATAATTCACTGGGCTTGTTAGGAATTGTCTTTGAATTATATTGTCTTCGAAAAGAAAATTGTCTGCAAAAAGAGTTGAGATAAGATAAACTTGCAGTGTAATCTTTATAGATGTTCTTTCTTCACTTTTGCGGTAAATGTTTTGTGAATCTCACCCAGGACTTTTACAGACTCATTTCTGACAGATTGAATGTGTTAAATATACAAGATGATTCGTGTCATCAGATTAGGACTGAATGATTTTGGCAGAATATCTAATTGCACTTTTTGGGACAAACATTGCGATTACGATTAGTTTTTTGATTTATGTTTTAATAACTGGATTCTGTTCATAGTGCACATTTTAAACATGTCCAGAAGTATCAGCATTAGAGAGAAGACTGAAACATGTACTGCTAAAGAAATACAAGAATCCCATGCGTTTCAGAACGTAAATGTTTGTAAAGGGTTTTTTCGATAATAAGACATGATCATTTTGTTATTTGCAAACATAGACTGTATAAAGAAGTGGACTAAGTAAGTGTGACGTCACCCATACTGTTTGGCCCCAGTCAAATGAAGCTCATTGAAGCGGGCAGTTATAGCGGAAAATTTGTACCCGAGTTCCATATTTGGAATTCCGACCCTGAGTATCAGAGCAACCAAAGAGCTAATCTGAAGCAAAGCTAATGAAGGTAAAGTCCCAGCGTTGCTAAGCACCCGCCCCAAGCCAAACCAGCGGTGCGGGCGCTTAGCAACACTGTCAGTCAAACCTGTTGCTAACACTAGTGGGAGCGACCTCAGGGAAAGAAGTCTGCTGATTTGATTTATTAATGTTCATATCTTGATTTACAGACTCAAAAGTGAAATAAAAATACCAGGATCATGTAGAGCGGGTTAATACGAACATTTTAAGATATAAATGACAAGCCTGACAGCAGCAGTTACAGAGCGAGGGGTGATAGTTTTCAAGTCGATGGATCCGGAAGCGCGCCCATGATCACTTCCTATTTGGAACGCGGCGGCTAGCAGGTTAGCTATGTCCATTTATATATACAGTCTATGTTTGCAAACGAATTAAATAATTGCAGTCTTTGTGATTTGCAACTTGTGACTGTTCAAATTGCAATTTTGATTTGATTGCGATTAATCGTGCAGCTCATCTGATTTTGAATTCCAAATGATGGTGAATTTCTCACATTTTTTAGCCATGACAAAACATGTTTGAATTCATTTTATTCTGAATTTCAGTTGCTGAATTGGGCAGTAAACATTTTCAGTGTGTTTAGTTAGTGTTCAGTTTAAGAATTCAAATTAAAAAAAAAAAATCACCTTTTAAATATTCAGCAGATATATTTTCAAGCTCTCAAATTCAAGAGTGGCAGGTTTGCAGTGAAAAAACACGCAGCAAATATTCAAATTGCCAAGGCATCGATCCTTAGTGAGTGAATCGAACTTAATAACAACCACGAAATATTTACAAATCTAAGTGAGAAATTCACCGTCATTTTAAAATAAAAATCTGATGAAGCAAATGATCTCCTACAGATAATTTTCAGGATTAAATTAGTAATAGGGTTTCTGCGCTTGTCATATTTCACGCTTTACTTACTTCTCTAAACATAAAACTTTCTGTAACTGTCAGCCCATCACTACCTGCTTCCTTTCGCATCTTAACCAACCGCGTTTTCTATCTTCCCAGTTACTCATCTTTGACCATATCATCTTGAGAATGCCCTACTCAAGGTTAATACTTGAACAGTGGAGCGGCAGTGGTTCAGTGGAGTGTCCACCGATCCGAAGGTTGCCAGTTCGAATCCCGCTCTCGACATAAACATCATTGGTAGAGCGGTCCGATCCACTGACCCACAGTTTGGCGATTGTGATCTGTGCGATTCCAGCTCCCACAGATGAACGCTGTTGTTGTGTCCTTGGGCAAGACACTTAACCCACCTCGCTCCCAGTGTCTGCGTACACTGGTGTGTGAATGCGCGTGTGAGCGGGTGAGCGGTTACTTGACATAAAGCGCTTTGAGTGCCTTGAAAGTGGAAAAGCGCTGTATAAAAATGTGACCATTTACCATTACCATTTATTAATATGGTGGTCGGAGGGGTCGATGGTGGAGACTGGCTGCCTCGCTTCTGTCGGTCTGTGGCATTAGTAGCTTATCCTCAACGAGCATGGAGTGAATGAATAATGCATTTTTTTTTTTTTTTTTTTTTTTGCAATGTATGCTAATCTTCCACTTACGCACTAAGCCAATAGCAGATAAATAAAGAGCTCAACAACACAAGACAACCAGTAGCATTCCCATTCATTGTCGATGGCATCGGCTCTGAAAGCATCCATTGTCGACAATAAAGAAGCGGTGGCAGACTACACAATGTAATTCAACCCAAAGGGGCCCGTTCTGATGCGGAAATCCCATTATTGCCAAACAGATGTTGGTGGAATTGCAGAAACCAAACATTTATAAGGCTAATTATTTGTAGCAATCTGGGATAATGCAATTGAAATATGTGTCTCAGCCTTTCTGCCAATTGTGAGGCGGATTTATTTGCATGAGGACTTAACAGGCAAAACAACAGCCTCATTCGGACCGTTATTTGGCACGCCTCGGAGATCACAACGTGCTCAGATGGCTATGTGGTTCTCAAACTGTGGTGAGCGTATAGTGCTTTTTTATTATTATTTATGGGTTTTTGATTAGTTGACCTTTGACATAGTTCATAGAGGGGAGTATTTCATTTAATGTTTTATAAAAAATATGAAACATTGTTAAGGTTAAGGTACACTTTATTGGCCCTGTGGATAAATATGGGACTCATCTCCGTGATCTTGCTGCTAGGCTTGGTCAGGACTACTTTAGCTGGAGGATTTTACCTATTGTGCAAATTTGTATACATTTTATTTAAGAAACACACCTGAATCTGAACAGAGAGGAAAATGTACAAGGCATTTTCAAGAATAAAAAGGATCAGGAATGCTGCATGGATCCAAGACGGGCGACGGTAGCTCAGGTGGTAGAGGGTTTGTCCACAGACCCGAAGGCTGGTGGTTCAAATCCCGCTCTCGACTTAAACATCATTGGTAGATTGGTCAGATCAACTGACCCACAGGTTGGCAATGCAATTCCAGCTCCCACTGAATGTTGAATGTTGTATCCTTGGGCAAGACACTTAACCCACACCTCACCCCCAGTGCCTGCGTACACTGGTGTATGAATGGGTGAGGGGTTCCTTCATATAAAGCATTTTGAGTGCCTTGAAGGTGGAAAAGCGCCATGATCTTCAAAAGTAGGCACTCAGTCTGTTTTTTTGCGTAGGAAAACAGCTCTGTGTTTTGGGTATAATCTGTAGCAAAATTTTGTGTGTTAAATATTCTTTTTGTCTTTGCGAATATTTTAACGCACAAAATTTTGCTACTCACTACACCCAAAAGACAGAGCATTAAAATATCTTCCTTTGTTGACGTAGCATCTAAAAAGGATTTGCCTTTATTTATTTATTGTCTGAACGATTTCAATTTACTCATATACTCATTAATCTAATTCAGCATATCTTCAATAATTGTACTTTTTCAATTTTTTTTCACATTTTATGAGGATTCTGTGATTTTAAACATGTCAAGTAGCATTAGAGCATCACTATGTAACTTTTCTGGTGCAGGGTCCACTGTGTGCGTCTCCGTGGAGATGCCTATGTCACAATAACACATTTTGAAACTTGTTAAATATTGCGATAAACGATAATATTGAAACTACTTTATTTCACTAAGATTAAAATCATGCAAAATAATGAAGTAATAAGTAAACTATGTTAAAATATACATAATCATTAAAAGGCGTGAGCTGCTACAAATAAATAGCAGACTGAACCAATAATTAGCCATAAAAGTCACTTATTTAGCCCTCTATAGCTCTAATCTAATCTTGTTCAGAAGTTCCAGTTTTCATATACTGAACGATAAGTCGATATAGTGATTATCGTGACAGGGCTTCATGGAGAGGTTATTGTTTTGCCTGGATTGTTCCACAATTTGGCATCAAATTTATCTTGCATTTATTCCATTACAGGTGTTGTCATCGCTAGAAATAGTACATTCACATTCTTACCGTGAGTGGGGTCGCCTTGATAGACACACGGGGGCAAAGAGGGAGCGGGCACAGGGGGAGACGCAGCGGCTGAGGACACAGGCACATGGAACTTGAACTCTGCTTCTGTTATTAAAGTCGTTAAATGTTTGAACACAACCGTTTGACTAAAGTAATGGATAGACTATGGGTTTTAGTCTATTGGGTCTATCTATCTGGCTTAATACACTTGAAACGATGGGTCATTTTTCATTTACACATGTCCAGCGATTATGATATCATCTTCTTCCTGCATAGGGCTAAAACGAAATAAGCTGACACCTAGTACGTTCCTGTGCATGTGCTCGTGGACGGCTTCATAATGTCAGAACATTAATATGAATAAACCATTTTGTTTATTTCCCGCAGACCGTCGTGATTCAGTGAATAATATTATTTGAAAAAGGGAAATATAAAGTAAATGATATATGGGCCTATCTCATATCTTTATCCCTATCTCATCATACACTAAACACACATTTCCTCTGGCTCCTCTCTGAGCGCAGATCGCCTCTGCTTCGTCTCTGAAAACATCGCATGGAGCAGTGTTTGCGGACAGGAGCACACAATCCCATGTCAAGCTGTGTTTTTATAGATCCCAAATTTAACGTGGAACGTAACGTTTCGATCCCATTTTGTACGTACACGCTTTATACATGAGCCCCCCGTGACCTCTAACTTGGCCTGGTGACATCGTTGGCTTGGTTTCATGAAGATGAGACAAGTTTAATGTCACAGCGCGAAACATTTCAGGCAAAGAGACGAGCAGGTGGCGGACCCAACACCAGAAAATTTACCAAGTGTATTTTTAACACTTGAAACTGAAATATGAACTGCTAAACTAACACACGAGTCCCGTGCATTTCAGAGACATTTGGAGAGGTCTAAGCTCAAATAAGTCTTTGCGATTTGCTAATTGTGACCATTCAAATAGCGATTAATCTTATAATCTAGCCACACACCAGGACACTATACGTTGAAAATATCTCCATTTTACTTTGCAGAATATAGTTGTCACCCTATATTTTCAAGTCATGGCATTGAACTCGTAGAGCTTGATGAAAAGATGCACTCTCTGTTATAGAAGAGAAGAGGGCTTTTAGCTGCGGAAGGTGCCGTTAATGATAATGCATGTGCTCTGTATGTCGGCTATTCATTCATACTGCAGTGTCCTTTACTAAACCAGGATAAAGATGTAAATAAGGCTACATAAAGTACAAGGTTGAAAGCATAGTGAAGTAAGGCACAGAGATATTATGTGCTTGCAGTATATGGACAAGCCAATGCTAAGAAGGGATGGTTACATTATTGACCGTGGTGACTGGTGCACAGTGTTGAGAATACCCAGAGAATACTGAATACCTGATTTAAAATGTTTAATTTAACCCTGGAGAACCCAAGAACCCTTTTCTTCTTTGGAAAATTATGAACAATGCATTAAATTACTGCTATAAGTTCACTAAACACTGAAATATCCACTTTTTCACTTTTAACTCTTTATTCCCTAATTTAGGATCAGGGCCAAATTTGACCCATTGGGCTTAGGCGTATCCATTTCAAAGAATCACAACAACAAACACTGTCAATGCAAACTATTTTAAATTTAGGAAAATAATCAGTCAACCACACAGATACAATGAGACATGAGACAATGTTCTTTTTTGCTTTATATGTTGCATATTAGAACTGAATTTCAAATGTACAAACACACTTTGGCCAATGGAAACAAGAACACAAGGCCAAAATCACTACCACTCTGGCTCATTTTAGTTCAATATTCATCCACTAGGTGTCTCTATGCAGGGGCCAGAAGTGGCACTCTGGGCTTTTGAAGTTCAATTGACAGTTTTTTTTTTGTTTGTTCATTTTGGGTAGCAGCAATTGACTGCGGCCAAATTTGACTCCGTGGGTTCTCCAGGGTTAAAATATTTGGTAACGTATTCTGGTACATGGCCCAATCAGAGTAGAGCATTCTGAATAGAGTACTCTGATTGGGCCATGTATTGAGTTGTATTATATTATAGTGTAAACAATGCGGCACAGGATTTAAAAAAAAAAAAGCATTATGTTCATTACTAATAATAAAGTGTTACTCAAACATGTGTGAATGAAACAAAACACAACTCCGGGTATGTTTTGATGAAGTAACAGCATTATAACATGGCTTAAATCTCAAAAGAGTCAATTTTGTGTAATATAGGACCTTTAAAGTATCACAAAACACATCTCTGTATTGATATGCATATTGCCAAGAAGTCTGTTGACATATATATTGCCGTATCGATATCGATATATTGCCGTACCGATATTTTGAATAGAGCCCTAGAGTCAAATTACATTTTCATGTTTTCTACTGACTAAAATTTTCATAATTTACATCATACATCATCAGACGCTCAGAAATATTTTTAGCGTCACCCACATTTATTTTCAAGACACACATTATTGCTGTAGAATACATTGAAGTAAATTGTAAATTGTTCAGGCATTATAAAAACTGTTGTCTTCTTCCTACTTTACAATGCTACGTTATTAGCCTTCAAATATTTAAACTCCAGCGTGCATAAAAATACATGTTAATATCTGTGAAAACCCACTCCTTTTCTCTATATCTGAAATTGATTCCTCTCTACTCACTGTATAGCTTTTTGTGACTTGCACCCCTACACTTAAGGGATTCCACAAATTCATTATAATATTGTACTCAAAGCGGGAATTAACTTAGCGGAAAGAAAGGCGCTCACCCTTTGCGCTTTGTGTCCCTGGTGGCTTGCCGTACCACACGCGCGCCGCTTTTGTGATGAATACCGCACGCGAGCGGGGCCGGTCCCAAGGGGCCGAGGTAGATGCAGCGTGCGGAGGGGTAAAAGCCAGAACAAACGTTGGCCATCAAACACGACTGGGATGGGGTGCACCAAAGGGAGTGGGCGCCGGGGTCTATCCCT
>KN486962.1:21815-37663 GCA_000787095.1 Periophthalmodon schlosseri | reverse complement strand
AAAATCACAAAATTGTGTTGTTTTTTTCAAACATTCAAATTTTGTTAAATTGCCGTCAGATTGTAAGCATTAAAGTTATTTTGGCATAGATGTTTCACTAGATGTCCACTCTGATCAGTTTCCTCACATTATCACATGTTTGGTCCAGTACATGTGACCCCTTGCGCCTAGAACGGACTCTATCCGTTAAACAGTATTTTAACATTTCAACTCAGTAATTGACAATAACTACCTAACTACATAATTTACATATAGGAAACTGTTTAGAAGGGTTTATGTTGCATTAAGTGTAGGACCACTGCCTTTGCAAACCTGTAAACAATAGAATAGTTCCAATAAAAGCAGAGACAGCCTGGCTGCCAGCCCATTGAGATAACCTCATATCCATGTAATGAATAGCCACATTCCATCCTTTCCTATCTCCTCTTTCATCTGTCACTGACCGTTTAAGACGCTGATCTGAGAACACAGTTTAGTTGCATGTTTTTTGCAACATTAGAGTCAGGGAAAAGACGAAGGAGATAAATACACACAAATACACACAAGTGTATTTCATACTGTTGTGTTATTGAGTGAGCCATGTTTCGACTGGCCCTGGTACCCAGACCAGGCCGTCAGGGAGCGCTTCGGCATCATTTGAGTTAAAGGTGGCTTGTGTTTCCTTGCCCCGGCCACAGGTCCAGGGGCAAGGGTCTGATATGTGAGCAACTGATGTCAATGATTTCTTAATACAATCTAAATCGTACCTGAATTGTACTTTTAAATTATAAGGCCGATCTCAGCACTTCACAAAAATGTGCATTAGTCCTGGACACATCTGCAGCCTGCTCGTCCTGGTTTATCCTGGTTACTCTGTAGATCTTTTTTTTTTTGACTCTGTAGATCTTTTTTTTTTTTACTCTGTTGATCTTTTTTTTTTTTTGACCCTGTAGATCTTTTTTTTTTTTTTTCCCCTGTAGTTTTTTTTTTTTTTTCCCCCTTTTTTTTTTTGGGGTTTTTTTTTTTTTTTTTTTTTCTGCAGAATGAGGGTCTATGGACAGGGGATGTTCTGGGACAGTTATCCATTTGCTTGTTTTTTGTTGGTTAATCTGTTTGTCTGTTATGTCTGTTTCGCTGTTTGATTTTCTAACTTTCTGTTGGTTAAATCAATGATCCTGTTAAGCCCTAAGAGGCAACTGCTGTTGTGAATTTGGACTTTACAAAAATAAATTGAATTGAATTGAAAAAGACTTTTAGTAATTCCATATTTGTGGCGCTGTGAAACGCACGCAAAAGCTAGAGCAAACACAAACTACTTCCAGTATATTGTTTATTATCAGCCTTTTATGCATGTATGTATTTTGTGCATAAATAAACAGGACACAGCTTTTGCTAACATGTGTTAGCTTTGTTTTGTTAAGCATGTCAGCTCAAGTTGCCATCACTGGAAATGCAGCAGTTTATCATAAGATCAAGTAAGTGTTTAGTGAGAAATGATTATTTTCTGTTTCATCATCATTTTGTCTGAGTCTGCGTTCTCTCTTATCCAGTCATCTGCCTAGCTCCTCCTCAGCTAAAATCACACCCAGAGCCAGAGCACTTTGGAAGGTAAACCCCCAAACGAGTGCACTTTGCATTCCTGATTATCGGACAATAATGAAATGTAGACAGGACACAGCGGATTTTGACCTCAAGAGCTGCTTATATAATACATCTGTACTGACACAAGACACATTGTGCTCAAATACATGAGAAAGAAGGACACAGGCCCTATAACCTAATAACAGTGAATGGCAGTATGTCAATAAGGCATTGTGCAAATAGTGTTCATATAGAAAATGGCTAATCAATCTTTACAGTATTGAGTGGATTAATGATCAGGGGAATACATTATAGTGTGATACTTACTCAAATGCAAAAGCTCAAAACATTGTTCAAGCAGTGGAATTGCAATTTGCACTTTTTACACTTTTTACAAAAAAGGTTTACACATTTAAGTTGAACATTTTGTTCAGTCATTTGGTGAGCTGCCAGCTTTGAAAGGAAGAGAAGAAAATCATATCTGAGCACACAAACATGTTCACAGAACTTAGTGATGATTTTACACTTAATCAGATTTTGTGGGTAGTGTCTGAGTGGCACCCACAACTCTCTCTCTGTTTTGATATTCTTTCAAGCTGCAAATTGCAAATTGCACAGATCAAAGGTAGTGTCCACGGTGAATTTCACAGGCATGTTCACTCATCTCCATACAGTCTTCCATCACTTTTATAGTCCAGGAGATACAGTCCACACTTTCTCCTCAATCTGGGCCTTTAAAACCCAACTCTGGCAAATCAAAGCAGCAGACGAGAGCAGATCAAAGAGCAGACACTGGCCTGCTATTCTCAATATGTGATCGTGAAGGCAGGCAGGGCAACATGAATATCCATTAAGTGTCTTTGTCTATTACACAAGACAGCTCTGGTGCACTCAGCCTTCAAGTGCTTATAATTAAACATATGGGAGAGTTACACAGGGACTGCAAAATGGCACTCGGGTTCCCATCAGGCTTTGCTGATTGCGTGTTTGTAATTAAAGTTGTATTGTTTTGGTGTCTTGGCTGCAACCAATTTCTTTAGTTTACTTCCTGACAGGCTTTGTTCAGAGTTTTATCTCTCGTCAGAGTACATCCCTGTTGGCTGATTATGCATTCATGCAAAAGAACCAATCAAGAGCCTTTCTAACACAAGGGCAAACTCCTTTAACCCAGCCCCCCTTGTATTGTGAGAGTATATGTCACATGACATGTATACTATAATAGGCTATAGGTTAGGGTATATAACGTTTTGCACAACTAATTTAGCATTAGTTACATAATGTACATATAGGTACAAACACCTGTGAAATGCTGTTAGGTTGGACTGGCCTTTGGCATCATTTTTCAATTGCAGAAAAAGCTCAAAGAGAGCACACTAAAGCGTAGCTCTTTGAGAGCTTATATACTACATATAAATAAATCTGATTCAACATGACTGCTGAATGCTTAACTGACAGAACAAGTGGCTTATGGTCAGAATGAGTTTACTGCGCTACATGTGTCATTCAAATCAGTCTTGTGTTTTCTGAGACATTCTGTTTGAGCATAGCTGTATCATTAAAAGTTGTGCTTAACTCACGTTTGGCGGCTTTCTGTTCTGAAGTCTGGGTCTATTTGGTCCCCATAGTGATTTCCGTAGTCCGACAGCTCCGGGCCACGGTGCAGTCTCTGTCCGCGGTGCTGAAAGCGCTCCGCATTCGCCGCGCCACGACCTCTCCATTTGGGGAACGGGTCATCATAGTGGTCGTATACCGCATTTAAGCGCACATCCTGCCGCGAAGCAATCGGAGAGCTCGTGCCCTCGGTGGGCTGGGCGAACTTTGGAGGTGTAAATTGTGTTGAGTAGTCCGGGTCCTTGCTCTCTATTGATGGGTTGAGACACTCGGGAGAAGCGAGGTACGGTGGGTCTGTATCTCCCAGCAGCGGTGAGGCAGAGGAGAAGAGGTCCAGGGGCCGCGGAGAAGAAGGAGATCCTCGGGGATGACTGAGGGACCGCTGCGGGGAGGGAGACTCCGAGAGACGCGCTCTCCCACCGTCGCTTTCTTCTCCTTCGTCAGACATGAGGGGCTTTCCTGAGCAACATAGACCCTACTTTAAAGGATTTGAGCGATGAAAATAGAACGGCGCGTGTCAAAGTTTCAGCCGCACAAGTTTGTAGTGTGCTGCGCTGTAACGAGCAGCCCAGCCTCCTCCCCCGCCACCGAAGAGCGCTCACTAATTAAAGAGCACCCAGAGAGCGTGCGCAACAAGCTGCCCCTTTCAAAATGGACGGGAAAAGGGTAAGACACATAACTGGCTTGACTTCACAAGCCCTGACATACGTGACTTAAACCACAAACGTCCCTCAAAGCAGAGAACTGACAGGATGCTTCGTCGCCTATTAACACCTTTGTAAAACCTTTGTAAATGCATAAGCCATATACGTGCTAAGTATTTCGGGTTTATCCCTTCACTTATTGAACCCAAAGTTTATTTTTTAATTGCAACTGACAGTTACTGAAATAGTAGTTGCAGTCACTGGTGTGAGCTTAGACAAACCTCTGTGTAAATAGGTCAGATGCCCATAAAAATAGAGGCTACACATTTGAGTGAATGGAACAGAAGGCTGCAGTGAGGGGGTTAACCAGCCCACCTGTAGTAGTCCAATCAGTCCTAATTATGTTAGATCTTCAGAGAACAAACAATCGAGTTGCCTTTGCTAGAGAGCAGTGGCAGATCTGCTGAATATTCAAAACGCAAATCTCTTATTATCTTTGTGCTTAAAAGTATATAAAATAAATAATCCACTTGTTTATACATTTGACCAACCAAATTTGCAGTAAAAGAGATGTCCCTTAATTAGAGGCTCAGGCCTATTAGGAGTAATGGCGACTTCCTCCACCCCCATACAGACACAATGGCCAATCCCAGAGCTCCTCTTTGATGTGTCCATGTTATGCACCACCATACACACACTGTTAATCACTGCAGATTAAGACATGTCACATAAAACAAATAGTAGTTTAACATTTAAAAAGAGCAACACTGGATAAAACACCAGATCAATGTGATGGATTAGATGTGCTGAACAGATATATCAGGTTTTTACATTTGAAAGGCCGTATTCTATTAACCTCTGCAACACATGACTGCTTGGTTACCGCTTCGAGCTCTAGCGTTCACTTCTTTACACATAGATTAATCATTTTAGGGGTAGCATGCTTGCTTTTTCATTTTCTTCTATTTTCTTTCACTTAGTACTGAGGGTTTGGGGCAAGTCATGGGACAATGGCCAGATAGTTGTAGGCATAGCACAGAGAGACAGGAGATCACTCACGGTTACAATTCATTCACACACTTTAGGTTCTCCAATTAACCTACAATTCATAATGATACACAGTCCTGCTTGTCTTATATGGAGAAATCATTGGTTTGCCTGGACTTCTCCACAAATCTGACCTGTAACTTGGCCGGATGGTGGCATCTGCTTGGATTGACAAAGCAATAATAACACTCTTCAGAGACAAGCAGGTGAAGTGACGTAGTGAACCTTGAGCCACGAGATATACAGTACGTACTCAGCTAATCCAAAAAAATAAATTCCCAACCTCTTTGCTAACTCTTCTGAACTCTTGGATGTGCATTTGAGTAACAGAACGGAAAAGGCTTAAAATACACTCTAGAGTAAGCACTTATGTCTCCATCTTTTATAACAAAGTACGGTACATTTTCTGCACAATGTGACCTTGAATTAACACACAATATGAAATAGACTTTAATTTCTCAGCCTGCTTTACATATCCTTTCAGACGCATGACCTCCAGTAACGCATTACAGCTAAGATTAACGTGGAGCAGGAAAGAACATTGTTGTTTTGGTCTTCAGGTCAAGAGTCACTTCAAGGTGGGTGTAGCGGAGGCAGTGATGTGAATGAGCCTTTGAATGATTTAAATCTTCCTGTCACTGGTCAGGAGTGAGAGGAAGCTATGGACCTTACAGAGGTTAGACACAAGGCAGACACTCATTTGCTAAGGGCAGCTTTGGTTCACTACTTTACACAGGCACATCTGGGGATATAGTGATGAAGCCAAGAAAAACACATGGTAACTTGGGTCAGACATGCAGACTAGAACATATTCAGGGAGTCTAAGAATTAACGCTCTACCTTCTTATTAATATGATTTAAAGGTCAAATATTACACTAAATTGATTCTTGTGAGTTTTAAGTCATGTTATAATGGTGTTACCTCCTCAAAAACGTACCTGGAGTTGTGTTTTGTTTAATTCACACATGTTTGAGTAATCCTTTATTATTAGTTTGTCTCATCCTCCAAAGCTCAAAATGCTCTGTTCCACTTTGTGATGTCATGAAGCGGTTTTCAAGTTAACAGCTACCTTTTATCTTTAGTTCAGTAGAGCTCGGCAATTCCAGGGCTGAAATTATCCAAATGATTCTAGTGAAGGTGTGTGGAGTTTAAAAACACAGTTGAACATTTCCTGTATTACCGCATGACTTCACAAGGTGGAACAGAGTGTTTTCAGTTTTCATTTTGAGAAAAGAACTAAATATGCAGGGTTTGTGTTAAACAGGTGTGAATGAAACAAAACACAACTCCAAGTATGTTTATGATAAGGAAACAACATTAAAACATAGAAATAACAATACTTAATATAACAACAAACAAATCTTTTATAGTCTATTAAAGGCGTACTATGTAAGCACCATCTAAGCCATTTTATGCAATTTCATCTCAATAATAATGACATCTCAGTAGAGAAAACGTTATATCCTCCACCTAAAAGCTTACATAGTGCCTTGTTAATGTTTTAAATGTTCTGAAGCATACTGGTTTACTCAGTTTTGTACTTCAGTTAAACTTTCTCCCAAATCTTTCACTCCAATCATAGAAATCGCAGCAGGTTCACCTCCGGATGTGCTGAAGTCACTGATTGGGCTTTGCATATTAACATTCAAGCAACATCCCCATGAGCAACCTCGCCAATTTATGGACAGAATAAGATATCCAGTAACCTAAACGTTCCAGCTGAATGTCTCTACACCCTCATAACCTCACCCTCATTCTATAAAATCCATGACTGACCTTACTTAGCATTCTACATTAGTTCAGTCCTCACCCAAAATCAATTATTTGTCACTTGCTCCCTTGAGGCCCTAGCAACTGAAGATGAGTCTCTTAATGTTGAACCAAACGGATCTTTTTAGTGCACGTTCCTTTCATTGCATTATTAACAAACTCTAATTTGTCACCTCTCCAATGATCCCTGTTGGCAGCTTAGTCACTTCTGTTGCACAGTCTGCCAAAAGGCGTTTGTCCTCCCGTGGCTGGGAACAGCAGATGTAGTGGTGAGGAAATGCCAGCTCACTATAGTGGAAATAAACTTTGCTACTGCTTGCAGAGGTGTTTAATAATGTTTACTGGGGATTTTACTCAACAGTGAGAAACAGATGGATGGAAAAGAGCCTTGAATATTTCACATCACGGAAGAAAAACAAAGCCTGTCAGTCATGTGTTTCTAAGATTGCAAAATTTGAAATTGTAATGTTTCCTTTCAAAAATAATCTACATTCCAGTCAATTTCTGTTATAATATAAAATCTGCCAAAAAAGAAAAAAAAAAAATAGTGGAAGCGATTAATTAGAAAATATCTCAACATCTCAATCTCCGCACAGAGGACCAGTGTGTTTGATATTGACAGTTTTCCTCTATAGTGTCTCTGATGTCTTGTCTTGTTGGCTGTCACACATTTGGGATTTGCAGCCTTTTTTTTCTTTCCGAGAGGCGTTCATGGGTGCTACTGGATGGCACCATGTTTGGAGATTGTGTTGTTCCACTGGGTGTACAGGGGCACGGACAGTGATGAGAACAGAGTGAAAGCTTACTCATGCTTGGGATGGTGTTAGCTTTTAGTTCTACAGGGAAGGCTGGGTAACTTCAAAGTATGGTAGCTGCAAATACTGAAAGACAGTTTAAATATTTATTTAGTAACTGACAGAAATTGTACATGCTGCAGGTTTTAAGCAGTGTTTTGCAATTCAACAACATTGGGACCTTGACTATGAAGATTGCCTGGAAGCACACTTCAGTTGATGTTTCCCTTCTGGGCTCAAAACAAGCAAATCTTATGCTGCCTTCTAATACACAGAGTAGGGCTGCTCAGTATAAGAAGAAAATGCGATATTCATTAAGTGTTGTGATTTTTTGTTTGAGTAAACCTGTATTATTAGTCTGTCTACATCTTTAAAGCTCAAAATGCTCTGTTCCACCGTATGATGTCATGAGCCTGTAGTTTTCAAGTTAACAGCTACCTTTTACCTTTAGTTCAGTAGAGATGGGCAATTCCATGGTTGAAATTACCCAAATGATTCTGGTGAAGGTGTATGGAGTTTAAAAACACAGTGGAGCACTTCCTGTATTACTACATGACATCACAAGAACAGTTTGAGAGAAAAACACAGCCTAAATATGCAGGATTTGTGTGTTAAACATGTGTGAATGAAACAAAATACAACTCTAGGTATGTTTTTGATGAGGGAACAACATTATAACATTGATCAGAAAATAGCACAACAATAAAGTAATTATAGCATTTTATGTAAATTGTTTAGTCAAACGTGTCAAAATAAAAAGTTAAAAAAGACCCACTTCAGTCAGCTCAAGAACTTTGTGTATATATTTATTTTCTTGTTATATCAATTATCGTGGTTGCCAAAATTGCAATAACAATATTTTATGGTGTAGGTTTTACTCCAAACATCCTCTTTAAACCAACCTTTACCATTTATTTTGGCATCAACAAATGACGCTTGCTTGTGATATAAACATGCACTAAGACAAAAGTTAAAAAGAAGTCAAGGGTTTTTTACTACGAAAACTCTCTAAAGCTCTGACTTTTTCCTGTGTTTTGAATAAAAATAAAATAAATTAGTATTTGCCTGGACCTAAATATCTCAGGTGATTACATATCTTCACAAATGTGCCATTGCTGCCTCGTTTTGACCTGATATTAACTAGTCAGTGGGGGAGCACCCAAGCCAATCACTCAAATAATTGTATTGGCTCTTAGATCCATTATCTGTCAGGTCTTGAATCTCGGTTGCTAGCCCCTGAAAAATGCTTACATCAATAATATTTCCCTAAAGACGTGGCGATTTAGTCCCTTTATTCACATTCTTGGTTCATTTGTGTTGCTCCGATGGCTTCTACCCTGTAATAGCAGCCACAAATTGAATCCAATACACCCTCCATGCATATTTTATTGCCAGCGCACAACATGAGCGAAATTGGAGTGCTTAAACTTTTATTATGTACAATACAGCCACTGTGGTTTGATGAATGACTGCTGACAGAACATTTAATGAGGTATTTTTCCCAAATAACTATTATTAAAGATATCAGTGTATGCATGTATGGAGCCAGATTAAAATTACACTTCAATATTTTTATATGCAACAAATATTCAAATTCATGCAAATAAATGCAAAGGGGACTATGCTCTGTTCTAGTGGTTCTTCTACTATCCTCTAAACAATGAAAACTTAATGCTCCGCCACTGAGAACTGAGTTTGCTGTGCAGACCAGCGGCCATATTTTTATTTCACAAGAGCAACAACGGAGCGGAGCAGCCCATGGAGTTGGACATGCACATTTGTTTACACAGCAATGGCCATTACTAATATTACATCATGCTGTGCCTCAGTGCATCCAATTCATCCTCACCTTGACACACAGTTTAAATCCATTATTGGGAGTGATGTTGGAGGATAGCGCCTCAGCTGTGCAGGGTTGGGTTACCTTGACTTGGAATAAGCCAAATCAGCGGATGGTCAATCTAATCTGAACTTGAAATATAATTAATTTACAAACCTGACAGAGTGATGAATAGATGGTTTTCTCATGGTCATATGAAAATTATTTGTTTGTATTATTTGAATGTGTGTACTAACATGCTGTATTTCAAATGGTGGCTTTCACACCCTGGTAGCTTTGATTTGTATTTCATGGCATACATTATGTATAAGGGTTCTCAAATTATGGGACTAGTACAGATGGTGGTAAAAATGCAGCTTTTACATCATACGCCATTCCAGGGTTTTGGCATTGCTACCCTGAGTTATACTGATTTAGCTACAGTTCAGTGCACGGATTTCAGTGGTGGAACATAACAAAGTAAAAGTAGTAAAGTACTGTACTTAAGTATACATTTTATCTGTACTTTACTTAAGTAGATTTTAAAGTGGATACTTTTTACTTACTTTTACTTCACTACATTTGAGAGCAGGTATCTGTACTTTCTACTCCACTACATTTTTGAACTGGATTAAAAAGTAAAAGTATTTTTTATTATTGTTTGAGACCTACAGAAAAGGCAGGTTAAAGGGTATATTTTTAACACATTCATAATTTGAGCAAACAGAAATATGCAAATAAAAACAGCTAGAAAAACAACTGATTCAACTGTTTCTGTTGTCTATCAAAATCACAATATTTTAAGCTTTATTAGATCTCAAAATATGCACGAAATACTTAATATTTATGGGTACTTTAATACTTTTACTTAAGTAAATATACCTGGCGATACTTTTACTTTTACTTGAGATTGTTTTGCTCCGATATCTGTACTTAGACAAAAATTAAGCACAAAGATTTCTTTTACCCTTATTTAAAAGATTACAGCGCAAATTTTATTCTAGACTGCATGATTCTTGTTTTGCATATATACTATACCTTTTTCAATATTTATCTCCCACTTTTAACTTTGGATAAGCAATGTTGTCTGTGGCAGTACTGGAAAAACACTGCAACTGCAACTGTATTTATAACGCACTTTAAAAACAGGCAGACAAAAGACAACAGACAAAAGTGCTACAAAAAATAACAATTAAAAGCAATAAAAACAACATATGCATAAAAATAGAATCTTGTAAAATAAATAAATAAATTAAAAAAGACTGTATAAAAAAATGGACTAAATGAGTGTGATGTCACCCATAGCGTTCGCCTCTAGTCAAATGAAACTCATCAGGGCTAGCAGTTATAGCAGCACTGGCTTATCAGGGAGCAGGCACTTAGCAACGCTGTCAATTAAACCTGTTGCTAATGTTAGCAGGAGCAACCTTGGGGAAATAACGCGCTTGATTTGTCTGTTATCAATGTTCATATCTTGATTTGCGTACACAATAGTGAAATAAAAATACCAGGATCATGTAGAGCGGGGTCAATATGAACATTTTAGGAATGGGTTGATGGAGCCGGAAAATTGCCAATGCTTATTTCCTATTTGGAACGTGGCGGCTAGTGGGTTAGCTATGTCCATTTATATATACAGTCTATGGTTTTAAGAAGAGATTTAAAAACAGCAGACAGCTGATTCTACAGTTTTGGTGCTGCCACTGCGAAGGCCCAATCCCTGTGAACTTCTGGTCTTTGGCACGCTCAGCACTGTTCTACATTATTAATTGAGAATTATTGGGAACTTTGATTTTTCAGGGATTACAGTTGTTGCCGCCTATTTGGGAACACACTCAAGAAACCAAAAAATCTATTTGAATCAATACCTTATTTTCTTTAAAGCCTGCATGGAGTGTTTGTACTTGAGTGTCCTTGGAGAGTAAACCATTTATCTTAAAAGACAAAAGATATATGGCTATACTGAATTATCTCTTCATTTGCAGGTTTTCATCACAGGGGACAGCAGCCTGGCTTACACCCTCTGGGGCTCAAACCTTTAATAAATTCACGTACCAGCTCATGTGTGGAAGAGCTGGTTCTCAATCCCCTTTCACTGCACTCCGCTGCCATCAATTCTCCTCATCAGTGGACTGAACGGGACAATCATCTTCTGGCCCTCACTCTGGTAGTGCAAGCTGGGGCTCAGAAACTGGTCAAAAAAACCTAAAACACACAATCATATGACCATTATGCATTTTAACAAGACATCAAATATACAGTAACATTTGGTTTATCACTGACAGCACTGGTGGATAAATGAAAAGGAGACATATTATGCAAAATCAGCTTTTAAGAGCGTTTCTCAGTGTTATTATGGTTTCTCCCTCATCGTTATCTTTACTCAAAATTCATGAATGTTTGACTAATCATGGATTGTCCTGTATTTGAGGTTTGAGTGCTCAAGAAAGTCCTTTTTTACCGACATCTATCCCTGCCCTCAATGCTGTACTTTCAAATCTTTGATACATTTCAACTCCGGGTCATACATATAGGGTTAAAAATGGCTATTTCTCAAAAGTTAACACTGTAAATGCTGCAGTGAAAAACAGAATCAGGAGGAAGTCAATGGTTTATTATTAATCCGTTTTTGAATTTTTCTTTTACTATGGATCATACCTGGACAACAGAGGGATTACACAGACATAATCTGTTTTAGAGGAATTCATTTTTTACCTATACTGCAATTTACCATGAACACGATTTACATTAATTATCTACAGATGTTGTAATTTACTTACCATAAAATAATAAGTTTTTGGTTAATGACCCTTTAACTAGTCAAATCTACAGGGTTAGTACTTCATATAATGAGCTATGATAAACTGTATTGCACATAAATCAAAGAATAAATGACCAAAAATACATTATCTGTACCACCAGACCAATTTCATTTTATTTGCCTCATAAACTTTGTCAGTGCAACAAAAAGTAACAGTAAAGCTAAAGTAGTAAGTAGTAAAAATGGTACCCCAAACCCACTACAAATATATTACCTGACAGCGTATAGTAGCAGGGTGGCTGTGTGAGTATGCATGTTGTCCCTGTGTTGTGGTCCTTGTGTTAGAATATAGTGGAGTTAAAGTGGCCTTATAGATGGATGTGAGTGAAGGATTACCTGTCTGCATGCCAGACATGCATTAGCCGGTTCATGAGTGATGTTTGTATAAGAAGGCAGAGTTGCTTCGCTGGTCTTATTAATGTAAAGTTGACCCTTAACAGAGAAACGCATGATAAAATAATGACTCTTTCTTATGAGCAATTTGAGCACTTTGTTAAGGACCACTGACATTTTAAACTGCAGATTCCAGGAGTCTCAAAGGCCTATCAAATCTTAACAAAGCTGAAAGAGGAGGACTATGCAGTCAGCTTGAAACATAAATTCTATTAATTACAATTTCTTAGTGATAAGACAAAGACGTACAGTGGCTAGGGCTAGTTTCATCGTTTTATATGTTCAGTAGCAACAGGGATCATTTATCAAATGTATAGAAAGACCAATTCAGGCTGAGCTAGAGTTAAAAGCTGGTTAATTAGCATATAAAGTAGCTCCTTTCTACTGCAGCTGTCAATCACGCATACAAATTATCCTGAAATGCTCCAAGAATTTTGAGGGAAAAAAATGGCAAAAACAAAAATGTTTGAATAAATTGTAAAAATTTAGAAGCTGTACCATATTCTTCTCAGTCATGTATATATTTAACTCCGTTACATCATCCAACACCCCGGTGGTTACCTGGCAGTGTGAGAGAGACTTAAAGCTCGGATTCTAATTAGATGTCTAGTTTGCCTGGTCATTTAAATGAGAAGAAATATTGGCTGTCAGCATTGGGCTAATAATCATGCAGGGGGCTCCACCATCTAAATGATAATGAAATGATGCATGAAAACTATATATCATCATGATTCTGTGCGCTGCAGTTTAGCAAGAAACAGAGGGACACTAGAAATTAATCTGCAAGTTTTGTGTTACTTTTTATATATGTTTAAAACACACACACACAAAAGTTAGCAACTAAAAAAATGTTGTCAGACTAGCCAAGACATGTTTTTCTACTATTTAACCCAGGGCATTGCAGGCGGATTAGAGCCAATCAGAGAAACACATGGTCCAAAAAAATAAAATAAATAAATAAATAACACAGAGGACAAAGAAATCCCTGAAGCACTAAACTGTTAAATGCAGGAATAATTGTGCTCTGAATGATACAATATGTTTTCAAGGACTTTTCATGCAGCTGTTTCACTCTCTTAAACCTCCAAATCTGTTTCTTAACTAAATTTTAATTACACTGGCAAAATTCAAATAGCAACATTCTGTAAAATGAACAGTTTAAGTGATGGAAGCCACTGGGATGGTTTTTAAGTGCGCTCTGATTAAGATAACTCATTGAATGTACTTCCTTACAGTGTGAGGTAAATGGAGGACTCCAGTTTCTCATCAGAATCACAAGCAGCACTCTGAACATAAGCCTGTAGTCGGAGGTAATTAATTCTGGGGTAAACCTTGTGCTGTGAGTAAGCCATCAGCTCTAGTATTCCCCAGGCTGCGACGTGAAAATCAGAGCACTAAGAACATTTTATCAGACCCAACACCTGCTCAAGTTTTACTATGCAGCTGAAGCCTTTCATACTCAGAGCTGCCTAGAGACACACCAGGGAAACTTAATGCACAGCTACTAGTTCTACTGTTCTCCTCTGGCTCTGGCTTAGGTCTCCTCTCTAATCTTTGTGCAAACAGACAAGTGCAGCTAAAAACCCACAAAAACCCACACAGGGATTATGTTAAATGTACCAGAGGGTGTATTAGGATCTGTATATCGCGCTATAGGTTTACCAGGGAAAATGAGGAATTAGGAATGACAGATATTTCTAAAAACTGGGGCATTTGAAATGGAACACCAGTTGGCATGGGACGATATTGAAATTATGATCATTAGGTGATTATCATGGCCAAAATAATTGCGATTAACGATTATATCACGATAATTATGAAAGTTGTGGACAGTTTAAAAATGTTATGGATATGAATCATTTTAATGTTTAAATATGGAACTTAATCATAACAACTTATTATTGTACTTTGTTATCAGTGAAAACAACTACGATCTAGCAGAGAAGAGTATGGATAGGTAGCCTTTTTCTGCACATTCTGGAGATATAATGGTGATCATCCTTGTTGGCACATCTAACGATTATATAAAATGTCCTAGGAATGATTATTGTCAACCCTTTTTATCACGATAAATGATATTATTGTTGTCCCGTCCCTAAATACCAGTTAAACATCTAGAATAGTACATGAAAACAACTTCTTGCAAAGTATTAATATTTAAAACACAGCCTCTTACTTACATGGGAGTAATGATAAAACTTCTTATTCAAATCACTGCTGTGCACACTAGGAGGTAGATGATATTCTGATAGTAACTCCAGGCTGAAAAAGTAGAAAAAAGTATTCAAGTCAATTAGAGGATTAACAGACTGCAGTGAACTGTGTGCCGTTTGTGGCTATGGGATTTGCTATTTACCTATTATTTTAAATGGATCTCATATACAGATCTCATATATAATCTCAATCTTGTCACCAGTGGATGAAGTGTCTGACTATCTCAGTGAGAATACATGTGACAGTCCTGGATTCACTAAGGAAGCGTTGGTGTGTCTTAAAGCATTTGAAAGGTGCTATTCACATACAGAGTGAAAGAGTGACAATTGATCCACCAGAAGAAATATATTCTCAATGCCACAATATGGAATTCACATTGTTCTGCGGCTGAAGGTCCGGCTCGTTATACAAGACCATGTAACCGGAATCCGTGACCACTGGACAAATCTCTACTGTCCAAAGCATCTGAAATGTGTTCTGTCATTTAAGAGGAAAAATCATGCCAACTCTGAGCTGTAAGAGAAAGAATGTGATGGGTGAATTCTGTCTAAGTAACTATTTTTGGTGTTTCTCAGACTTTTGGTGATGGTACAGTCTTATTGAATCAAAAGTGGAATAAGGAATCGCTAATTAATAATCGTGACTATTCAGATCATAACATAATTGTTAAACAGATATTAATAAGGGCAAGTTCAGAACCCCAAATAAGTCATTTCAGTGCAATCTATACTCCAAAAAGTAAACGTTGATGTAAAGTAAAAGACGCAGTCTTATATCTACCTGAAGGGAGGGGCTAACTACACTGAAACTGTAAACAGCTATTGTCTCCAGTTTCGGCCTAATGACCTATTCAATACCTTTAACGACCCCCTATTGTTCTCTTTGTTCCTATTTGTTTTGGGTCTGAGGATGGAATCATAGATTTGTGAGAGATTGTGTCTCAGGCCCCCATTCCTGTTTAAGGAAGGATTGTCTTTCCTAACAAAAATTGCTTCTTTAACTCCCCTCTCAAACCATTTCTTCTCTCTGGCTCAGATCTGTACCTCACTATCTTCAAAGGAGTGGTTAGTGGCTTTCAGATGGAGATGTACGGCGGACTGGGGTCCAGAGGAGCTCTCGCGACGGTGTTGGTACATTCTCTTATGGAGTGGCTGTTTAGTTTCTCCAATGTAAC
>KN486962.1:2588-21072 GCA_000787095.1 Periophthalmodon schlosseri | reverse complement strand
TGTTTACAGTTTCAGTGTAGTTAGCCCCTCCCTTCAGGTAGATATAAGGCAGTGTCCACCAGCAATCTGACTAGAACTGAAGAAGCGGCTTGGATGAGCAGCGAAACGTCTTCACTCCTACAACGATTTGTCCAGTTGACAGATTTAGACTTCGTCTTTTGCTATGGATCAGACCTGGACGACTGAGGGACTACACAGACGTTGATGTAAAGTGGTTATCTGGCTGTGTATGCCAGATTAAAGGTCCTATATTACACAAAATTGACTCTTGTGAGCTTTAAGTCATGTTATAATGCTGTTACCTCCTCAAAAACATACCTGGAATTGTCTTTTGTTTCATTCACACATGTTTGAGTAACCCTTTATTATTAGCCTGTCTACATGTCCAAAGCTCAAAATGCTCTGTTCCACCTTGTGATGTCATGAAGCTGTAGTTTTCAAGATAACAGCTCCTTTTACCTTTAGTTCAGTAGAGATTGGCAATTCCAGGGCTGAAATTATCCAAATGAATCTAGTGACATTGTGTGGAGTCTAAAAACATAGCGGGGCACTTCCTGTATTACCACATGACATCACAAGGTGGAACAGAGCATTTTGAGCTTTGGACATGTAGACAGGCTAATAATAAAGGGTTACTCAAACATGTGTGAATGAAACCAAACACAACTCCAGGTCTGTTTGTGATGAAGAAACAACATTATAACATAGATCAGAAGAGCGTAATATGGGCCCTTTAATTGTGTTTCCTCATTCAGAAAGTTTCATTTCATAAAGAGCAAATATCATCTATTAACAATGTGAAGTGAACTAAGAATTTCAGTGTTGCTGGCTCATAAAATCATGATGTTTCTTTTCATAGTAGGCAATCTCAAAAACAGAAGGAACAAAAAATACCTGGGGCATAACCATGACAACATACCAGTAATCTGTGGCTCATCTTCACTTAATCAGCCTGAGTGACAACAACTGCCAGATAAAGCCCGCATAGCAGTTGTACCTGTCCCACAGCTTGAGAAACAATAACATTTCATTTCAAAAGACTGGCCAAAAGGCAAGAGGCAGTTCTCTAGCCTAAATGTTGTTCTGCCAAAGACATAGCAAGTAATTGGTCAAAGCTGTTCATCTGTGCAGCCCGGCAGCCCCAGCACACTCACACAAACAACAGGGCTTTGCATTGGGCTCCCTATAGCTCCTGCCTAAATCACCACCTGTCTCTACGTCCATCAAACTTGAGCTGCCAGTGTACACATATACTCCCACGTCCAGATGAGAAATGCAGGGAATCTAAGACCGTAGTGGTCCAAGACTTGTCATGTCAAATATGGATGAGGTTTCAGACACATTTGAGCTCTGACGCAATGTGAGGAAAAAGGTGAAAGGAACAGACACAGAAGGATGTAACAATTTTAGTGTAATATACAGTAAGAAAGACACATGATAGGCTCAACGTGTGCTGTTTGGTTGAGTGAATTTAGTAGTAAACCAAAATGGAGGCGCAGTTTGTTAAAGCGGTTGACATTTAAAAACATTTCCTATTTGAGGTCAGTGTTGGCCAGTAGCACCTTCCCTACTGAAATCAATCATATTTTATCATCTTCAGTCTCCAGCTGTGGAAGAGTCTACAAGTGTAAGATGAAGCTCTCAAATGTTCAATTATTATAAGGATGAAAACCAAATAGACCAAATCCATTAAACTCACATGATTCTTCGGAGTACTGGGAATTAGTATACTCAAATAGAAATATCACTGGTGTGATTGGAGAGAATGAGCGCTCCATCCAGACACCTTTAAATGTCCAGAACTACTTTATCGACTGTAATGAGTTTTAAATCAAGCATGGTCTATTAAAATTACATCAAAGTGAAATGTGATAGAACAAGTTCTATCCATCCGTTTTCTTCAGCTTTCTCTGGAGCCGGACCGCGGAGGCAGCATTCTGAGCAGAGAGGCTACAAACAAGTTGATTGCATATAATCCTTGTGCTTGACCCAAACCTAATAAATGGGACGTTATTAAAGTGAGGCACAATGTTGAAGATAGTTTTGTGAAACTAGTGGCCATACAGTGGTTAGTAATAATGTCCAAACTATAAAAGAAGATATTTCTCACAACAGTATCTGGAAAACAAGAATGACCACTCTTCATATTGGTTATGAAATTATGATATTGGTTATCAGCAGATACTTGCCAAAGTATCGACATTAGAAAAAAAGAACAGCAAAAGCTGGATCGGTGCATGCCTAGTGGAAGGTTGATCCACCTAGCCTCATGGAAATGCCATTGTTTTGCCTAGAATGTTCAACAGTATGACATTAAACTTATTTATCTACATCTCCAGAAATGGACTAAGTGAGTGTGACGTCACTCATAGCGTTCAGCTCCAGTCAAATGAAGCTCATCAAGGCTGGCAGTTATAGGGGCCAATTTGGAGCCGAGTTCATATTTGGATCAGCTCCAGTCAAATGAAGCTCATCAAGGCTGGCAGTTATAGGGGCCAATTTGGAGCCGAGTTTCATATTTGGAATTCTGACTGTGAGTATCATAGCAAAGAAAGAGCCAATTCGGAGCCAGGCTGTTGAAGGTAATGCCCCTTCCCGCCCACACCACTTGTTTAGCAGGGAGAGAGTGCTTAGCAACGCTGTCAATCAAACCTGTTGCTAATGCTAATGAGAGCGACCACGGGGAAAGAAGATGCCTGATTTGTCTGTTAATAATGCTCATATCTTGATTTACGGACACAATAGTGAAATAAAAATACTAGGATCATGTAGAGTGGGTTAATATGAACATTTAAGACCAAAATGATGAGCCTGACAGCAGCAGTTACGTAGAGAGAGGCGGTTTTCCAATGTAAAGTGAATTGGAGCCCATGCTCACTTTCTATTTGGAACACGGTGGCTAGCAGGTTACCAGGTTAGCTTTATCCATTTATTTATACAGTGTATGATCTCCATGCAGACAAGTAGGTGACATTAGAGAAAGTTACATGTCAGATCTGTGAAGAGGCAACCCCCCTTACAGTGAGTAAGGCGTACTCCCACCAAGAAAGCTATATAGTGCACCTTTAGTTGTATGTTATGCTTTGCTGATATTGTGGGCTTAGGTGATAAAAGCTTAGAGAACATAAAAGTTGCTGTATCCAATTTTGGGCCTGTGCATTATTTATGGCACATACACTGAATGAAGTTAAAACAAACCAGTAGAATGGGGGAGGGGCGTTGTTGGTAGAAGGTTATTTTGCCCCACTCCCTCATCGCGCCTACGAGCAGATATGGGGAGTAGAATTGGCTGTCTTATCTTACATGGCGCAGGGGGAAGGCACTTGTATGTCACTCACTCTCACTGTCCCTTATCACGGGCTTTCAGTGACACTTGAGCTCATTTGCACACTGAACAAGAGCGAAAATGAAAAAGGCTGATCCATTTTGCACTTTGCAGTTTGTGTTTGTGCATATTGTTGACGAAATTGGTTTGGGCTCACAGCTAATTATTTTTGTGCCGCGTTACTCCACATCTCTGGGGAGTCAGCACTTTTCAAAAAACATCGCACCCAATGGAAATTCAAATGAGCCTTTGGTTTTACAAAGAATCTTGGTAAAGCGTTTTTAAAAGGAGTATGCAAAAACAAAACTTCTATTTTGGAGATAACAGAAGTGGTCATGTCATTTAGATTCTTGTAACAATTTGCCATTTAAAACTGACCTTCAAAATAGGCTATAATCGATCATGGAGTGACATCTGTGTAAGGCAAAGCTATTATAGATCTATGGTTTCAAGACAGGCCCCCACATAGGAGCACCTGTGATGTACTTTAAGACAGTATTGATTGACAGAAAAGGTGGTAGTGAAGGTATAATGACTGTGGAGGCTGGCACGGCTGGAGTCAAACTTCTGACATTTGGAAAGAGAGAGGCAGGATTTAACGAAAACACACACAAGAATAAACAGGCTATCTTTGGCTTTTGAAATGGTCCATACAGCTGCACTTACGCTGTAGTTGGAGGCTCATAACATAACAAGAATACAAGAACTAGAGTAATATTACAATTGTATATTTAGCTAGAGTTCAGTTTTGACATGTGTAGGTTGATTTGGCAATTGCTGCTTGTTTGTCAGAATAATCTCGTTTCCATTGGTTCGCTTTGGAGCAGATCTGTCTAAAGTGAACTGTACCGACCCGTTTGAGGGGTCTGAAGTGGACCCTGGGGGGCACTAGCTCACAGCGGGGTCTGGGGTTGGTACGATACAACCTAATCGATCCATGGGTAGGGTTCCAGGCATAAAAAGCTAACCATAAACCAGATGTTTTGTGTTTACACTAGGTTTAGCCTTTTCTCATAGCGCCACAAACTTGGAATTGAATTAAACGTCTTTTAGTGAATCGCTGAGATCGGCCATACAATTACGAGTATAATTCAGATACAATTTAGCTTTTATTTATTAAGAAAACATAAGTTATGCTTGGGTGATGTCTGTGTCCCCTCAACCTGGAGCCGCACCAACCAGACCTGCTCCAAGGCTCAAGTGAACCGTGCCAGTGGAAAATAGGCTTTTGTTGCAGAGTCAAACCCGAATAGAAAAATGTCATGTAAGCCCATAAGACTTAGATAATTATTTTAATTATTCTTTATTTCAAATGGGGAGTTCTTATTCCAATAGATAATAATAGTGTTTATTGGTGACTGCTTTCATGTGCGATCTGCAAGACATGCTGCAGTATTTTGAAATAACAATAATATTACAGCCAGATAAATGAGACCATTTCAATTGATACGCTAAGCAATTGTTAGGATTTTCTTTGTTCCTCTTTCAAAGTCCAATTACCCCAATAAGCCTCATATACTATGCTTGTTTTTATGGACATGATTGACAGGCAGATTAGCCAGTCAGAGAAACGCGCCATTTTGTTTTCTCCTGCATTCAAACAGAATGTCTCACCAGGCTATTTCGTCACCCCTCGCCATATTGAACCAACCATATACATTTGCCAGTCTTTTACGCCAGATGTCGTTCCTGTCACAAGCTTTCAATATACTGTGAATGGAGAGGGCAAACAGCTTTAAACCAGCAACCTTCTGGCCACCACATTTCCAACAAAGTGAAAAGCACATATTAAAAATAAGTATCCTCCCACCTTTGCAATAAATTTGACTGCTCCAAAATTAAAGTGTACATGTAATTTCCCTGGATGGGTAAACTGGGAACTGGGTAATTTGGCCTAGCTCAATAACTGAATAACTATAGTCATTCTAGTGTCGCTACTACATCACAAAGGAGGGATTAAACAGTGTGGAAAGCTTGATAGACCAATTAAAACTGTCACTGCTGAGAGTATTATTGGACTGAACAAAACCCGAAAATGTGTTTGTGATAAGTTCTTTTCAAGTGATTGAGAATCTCATCTGGCAAATGAACATATTATTGCACTACATCTAGTTCGTCTTCTTTTAGTTTCCTCTATGCTGCACGAGTCATATTCTATATTCTATATGAGTATGAAGCATATTGTGAGGTGTTGTAACGCACCATATGCACATGTACATGTGTGAATATTCATGTTCAATCTGACGTCACATGACAAATGACTCACCATTAAAAATGCAGCACACAGCCTGGCTTGGCTCAGTGACATATGGCCTAATCATTGAGTTGATGGTTAGAGGAATGCGTGGCTCAAAGGCACTCAGGCCAAAGCAAACACCAGGGAAGTGCTCATTTGTCATTTATTAATCATATGCAAATATTGTTATAATGGTTTGATTTCAAAAACATCTCTTTAAAACCAATAACCCACACACACATTCCTACACCAGTGTATGCAGACACTGCTCTATGCTGAAAGCAGGATTCGAACCACCAACCTTCATATGAATAGATGAACATTCCACCAGCTAAGTCATGCTGCTCATTTATTCTAATTGGTTGAAAATCAAGAATGCCTTCAGAACAAAAATCATGCTTTTTCATATCATTGTCAATACTTTTAGGCCAATTATAACCCAATTAGTTAGCCTGTTTTTTGTTTCCCATTATTGCAGGCTTCAAAAAGGCATTATAGGCTGTGTGCCAAGACTCAGTGTTTCAACAAATAAAATAGTGAAATAGGATATTTTGAAGGAGACAGGCACTGTAACAGTTGTCACCTGCTCAGAATATTGTTTTCCATTCAAACATCTTTAATTACCAAATCCTGTCTGAGCTCAAACGGAGTCGTTTTAGAATGATGATTTATGTGTGATTTGATGTGGGTAGTGCTGTTTAAAGCAGCATCACTCAGAAGAAAAACCATTGGGGAAGTGTCAGTGGTCCATAGTGACACTATAATGTTCGATGGCAGCAATAATAGTGCTACAGTGAATGGAGAACCAGCTCAGCGGCTCACTTCCTCAGTAAAAGCACCTTGTATTTCTTTTAAACTGGGGTGCTATGTCTTATGTTGTCCTCAACAATGTCAGGAAACTAGCAGTGAAATTTCATTGAAGAAAAACAATAAAAAAGAAGTGTTGAGTTATATAATCGATGCCAGTATGGCAAATGACATTTATGTAAATGCACTCAACATTACATTTATGTTAATAATGTATTTCAAAAAGCTGCAGGCTGTTTTTTTTCTTTAGAAAAAAGTAAAATGAGTTTTTAATTTATCAAACTTTACTTGTGTATTGTTGTAGGCAGCAGATATTTTCACAGCAGCAAACAAAAGTTATATAACTTATGTAACAGATGCATAAACCAGTCAGTGAGTGTTTAACCTTTTTCATAAAGGACATAAACCTAGTGAACAGTGAAACATGATATTCGGTAAACTCTGCAAAAGTATTGCTTGTTAATGTCTGCATTCAACTTCAATGCTAGCAGTTATTGTTTTAGTATTTATTTAATTTATTTAAATGGCTTCAGCCCCCAGAGTCCTTTCACCCTTGGCTATTGTATTGATCATGGCTCATAAAATGTTACTTTCCCCCAAATATATAGTTTATTTTACTGCTCAGTTAAATACAACTTGTAAGACCAAAGTATGGTTTCCAAAGAAGCTTGAATAATGCACACTTAAGACCTTTAACACAATGTACATGGAGTAACAGAGGTAAGAAACTGAAGAGTAGATTTTTCACTCAAATTATATCTTTTATTGTGTACACAGTCATAATACGGCTCTGTTAAGAACATTTTCCAAAGCCACAGGTCATTCCCTCTCCTATCATCAAATATTTACAGTCCAATAACATCATGTTTCAATGAGGGCTCACAATCCCAATCACTATATTGTAATATTGCTCTTGTGGCACAGTGTACAGCACTGCTCCTTTGTTACAATGGTTTGCCTTGTATGTATGAGCTATGAGTGTATCATTGCTTTTCCACTGCGAGGAAACCACAAACACAAAGAGCAAAGACTATGTTTCATGCAATTACAAGGACTGTTTACTTCAACATGGCTGCCACAATTACCTCCACCATCTGAGCATGAAGGACCACAGATATCAGGGTGGGACATGGGGTTGAGTTGATCAAACAAAGCAAAGGGAGCAGCACTCATATTATAAACGTGGTTATATGCAGCGCTAGGAGATTAACAAGGGGGTGGCTACGTACAGTAACCAGTGGTGACCATAGTGACAGAAAAGGTGGGTGTGTGCTCGACAAGCCATTAAATTAAAACACACACAGCTGAATCAAATTAAATCTCTTCTCCAAATCCCAGTGTTTAGACAAAGAGCTGGACAAGGACTTCCTGTCCGACACCATAGAGACACAGTAAGCATAACATGTACACACTATCAGATTGTAATTAGGAAAAGTATGGCATCAAAATTATATTTTGTGAGTAAGTAAATAGTGTGGAACAAAATATGAATGCACAGTTACTCACAGAGGAGATTATGCTTTCTTTCAGGTATTTAATATTAAACTATAACCTACATTTTACATTTTACATTTTGTTCAGTGTTTACCACAGTTTACCAGTGTTTACCACAGAAACGGGTCTTATTTACTTCCTGCCACTTCAGAGTGTTATTTTGCTTGCCTGGCGAATCCACAATGATCTCTCGCTGTATTTTTTATACATATTGATATCAGTCTGGTCCCCATGTCCTCCATTGTGTCGCAAGCACGGTCAAACATGATCGTCCAATCTGATTTGTTTTTTTCCGGGACACATGTGAAACGAAGGAGCTCATTGGTCACCTATCATTTATTCTGCAGAAATCCGCAATACTTTTCAGCCCTCTGTGATTTTTTTTCCTTTATTATTCTTGATATGGACGGACCATGCCTGTTCCTGATTGGCTAATCCACCTGTCAATTACGCCCATTTGAAAACGGGGAGATTCTCCAGTGACCAGACTCACATCTTCATAAAGTATTGAAAAAGTGTGTGTTCTGGATCCCAGGCAAGTATTTCATCAAAGCAAGCAGCAGATTTTCATTTACACGTTTACATGACATTTTGAGCACTCAAGCCTCATTTCAAAACAATGGCCAATTATTTAAACATGGAGGAATTAACCTTAATACAACTTTGAGTAAGCTCACAATGGAACGCTGGAGGGGTCATAAAAGATTTTACATATGTCCCCTTTAAAAATGGGGCGTATATTGACTTTATTCTTGTACATTAAGGGAGAATTTTGATTTTCCACCCCTCCTTCCTAAACCTATTTATTATGGTTAGAGTCAAAACATCATACATAAGTAATTTCAATATAACAAAAAAAGTAAAATTATGTTACTCAAGGGTTACACAAACAAAAGTAACATGGATATGTATCGAACATGTAACTCGTGGACATGAACAATTTCAGAAATACTGCTTTGGTGAATTTACATTTCAGAAAAGCAAGACCTCAAGAGCCAAACAATCACTGAGACACTGGGGATGATGGTGTCACAAGTAGTAAATAAGAATAAACAGATATGGCCTGAACGACAGTGATGGGAAAATAAAATATTGTGCAGATAAAAGGCCTGGTCTCTGTTTAACATCATTTCAGCTGCCACACGTTGAGATGAAAGAGCTCCAGACACGTACCAATGACACACTCCATCATATCACCGCTGATAAACAAGATGCAAACAAGCACGGGTGCATATGTTTGTTCAGTTTGACACTATAATAATATTAGTAATAATATTTTACTGTTGTGTAGATGTGATGGGTGCAGACTAAAAGGTGTTTTAAGCAACATGGATTCTCACCATCACAAAGGTCACTGGGTTTTATATGCAGTAATCAGTAATCCAGCATTTTATGCTGCCTAGGAATTTATCATTATCATTTAAGCAAAGATTTGGTGCAAAATATAAAAAATGTATTGCTCAAATGTTCATTACCTCCAACTACCCACATAATTGGCTCCCCAGGTTTAGATGCAAATAGAAATCCTGCAGTTTCTTTCTTCTTTTTTTATCTTTATTTATACAGGGGAACCCAATGAGACCACTTAGACTCTCTGTTTCATGGGCGTCCTGTTCAAAATACAATACAGACAAAAAAACCAAACCGAATAAGTATACAAGTCCATATAAAACATTAAAAACGGGTTCAGGTGTGAGTATAAAAGTTTGTTAACAGATTATTAAATTAAATTTGTGGCGCCAAAGTAACAGATTTTGCTTGTCCTTGTGTGTTCCATTTTTGCAATGCAAAATAGCTAAAAGCTCTTTTTCCCATCTCAGTTCTGTTGCGGTTAGTCCTTAGCCTTATACAGTCATGTGATCTGGTATTTGGTCTTCTCATGAGTGTGTGTGTGAGTGGATTTTGTCTTCAGAAAAATATCAATTTAACATGTCTTTTTGTATGTATCTCGACAGGCTTTAAGACTTTCTCCTCAAATACTCTCTTTTTTTCTATTTTTTTATATTTGGAGAATAAAGTCCTTACATAAATCAAAAAACACAGGTACAAGGAAACAAACACACCAAACAACATCACCCCCTACGTTTCTACAGAATACCTCACACCCAGGTACACTGTAATGCTTTATATTTACATGCTGCAGATGGCGAGTCATAAATAAGTAAGATGAAAGCTGCCTGCTGTGCGACACTGATGTGCTTGATAACCTCATCATTCACTTGTATGGAGAAAAACGAAGGAGGCACAGGGCCATGAAGCAAACAACATGAGCAGGAAACGCCCATTACAGATGACACTGACACTTTCTGGTGTAATTCAAGAGGTCAAAGGTAATGAGCCATATGTTGAAATGATTACATCTGCATATGCTCTACACATATGGATGAACACATAGATTAAGAAGGGCATACAGGGAACAGGCTTTGGTAGTTGTCCCATACCGCAGGGAGGGACTTAATCTCTACTGTACTGCTCATCTGAGTGTTAAAACCTCATTCTCAGCACAAGGGGAGTCAACGGGGGGACAAAGGGGTCTGTTGTCCCGGGCCTCAGGGTCTTAAGGGCCCAGAATCTGACCCTCTTTCTACTAATTTACATTAGAGGGGGGCCTATGTGAAGTTTCTTGCCCCGAGCCCCCAAATTTCTGTCAATGGGTCAGCTCAGCACACGGCATGTTTCAGAGTTTGTGTATAGACCAGATAATGATTATTCAAACATTAAATTAGCATATTGTTCTTCCAGTAATCATTAAGTTGATTACTTAATGTAATCAGTAAGATTACATCAAGTAATAAATCTGCCCTACCGTGGAGACCAAACCTTGAACCTATATCCTCTCTGTGCTCTTTCCATATCCATATGTTGAAGGTTACTTCTTTTCCTGGCTGGTAAAAAAAATTAATAAAATAAAATAAAATATATATCTGAATCCATAAGAAAGATGTTTGCGTCTCAATTTCTCAGTACCAGAAGAAAAACAGTGATGTACTTTGTGTTACAGTGACATTTCCAGGGGTGAAATAATAGTTCAATAGAAACTTTGAAGTTGGATTAGAGCTTTACTCTTTTGAAAACGTGTAGCCAAAGCAACTCCTGGGGCTGTGCAAACTCAGCAATGTGTCTTTGTGTGGAAAAAAGACACAAAACACTAAGCAATTTGTGGTCCAATTTGTTGTTTCTGTAAATGTTACCATTTCAGTGAAAAGTACAGCATGATTGTTTTACTGGATGACATGATCTATGAGCTTAACACTGTAGATATATTTCTGGTGCAAATATGGACCAAAATACCTGGGATGCACCGTCCAACACTGATAGCGGCATCAAATATTAGCGCTAGGTCAGCCAATATCCTGCTTGCGCCTTTAATTGGATGTAATGAGATTGTTTACTGGCTGATGTAGCCCCCAGGACGTCTCATAATGTTTTATTCATATAAAACTGTTCAGTAGTTACTTCAAGGATAAATAACAGTTACATAACACAATTTGTATTAAGATAACTGCATTTTGAAATGACATTTTCCATTTCTACACTGGTATTGGCTGATTCTTAAGCAGACCAATTATGCAGAATTAACATTTTCAAGATTTTAACCATGTTATAGTTGTTTCCCTTCTTATTTACCCTCTCAAAGTTGTATTTAGCATGATTCATGCATGTTTGAGTAATCTATATACTCCTGTATTCAAGATGTCAATGCTCCGAACAACCCCCACTTTCCCCGCCACCGGTACACGCCTACTGCTCTGTACTCACTTCGTTCTCCAGTCTTATTTTCTTAATTGACGATACGTGTAGGATTCTGCAGCGTCACGAAGCCATTTTGGCACAAATTTTAAAAAATCCACTACTCGCTAGTATGATCTGCAGCTATCCACTGGAGGTACCGACAACTTTGTGGCTCTTTGTTTTGATGACGTTTACGGCTCCCATTGGGCCCCGCAGTTTTCTAGCACAGAAGTCTGGCTTGTCAATATTGCAATTTAAAATGTACAGAAAGCTCAAGCACAATATGCCTTCTTTAAAGCCAAAGTATCAATATTGGTATCAGGACTGCAAAATCTGGATTGGTGCATCCCTAAAAATACTCTTTGTCATTATTTACATCCTTAAAACAGTTTCTGGTCTGCTGCTACATTTATGTTTTGGTGTGAAAAAGACTAAATATAGCTTGAGGATACTGGGTTATTAAAGTGACAGATCCCTCTTGGTCCCATACGCCCACTCAACACAGACAGATAAATACAGTTAATGCTCTGTGGTGCAACACCGATAACTAATAAAAGTGAAGTCACACATGAGCAGGGATAAAACTGCTAAAAACACTCCCTATGGCGACCACACACACTTTCAATTTGACTTGACATCTGCTGCACAGTTTCAGGGCGATTTTCCATCAATCTGGGTACACACACGGAGAATTCTATTTGCATAAAGCTCTGGGTTGATGTGACCCCATTTTTCTTCTGGACTAATTCACTTTCATTGGATTTTCATTTATTTGTCAAAGCTCAAAGTAAAGCATTGTGCTCCCATGATGGAAATGAAGTTTGGTGGTACAGTGTCGCAACCCCGAACCCAAAAGCAATTTCAAGTTATAAGATGCAATTTGAGCTTTAAATCAATTGAATGGAGGTCTACCTTGGGGAAGAAAAGGCACCAACTTGAATATCACAAATTAATGTCAAATGTACTCTCAAATGTTATTGGGGTAGCCTGGCTCAGCCTTACTGCTTCGGCAAGGACTCGGAGTTCACATTGGCAGGGTAAAAACAAATTGCTACATTAAGTAATTAAATACCAGGTTTCCTTGGTCACAGCAAATAAAGACCAGAAGTAAACTCATTCACAGCAGCCGCAAATTCCATTGTGATTGTTTTTGTTTCAGTGTGAACAGATTTGACTGATCCTCAAAAAAAATGACCACTGTGAATAATATAGAATACGCAGACAGCTTATGTCTGCTCGGCCAAGCTATTAATGGGGCAGCCACTTTATGAAATTGTGCAGGGATTATAGTGGTGGGTCAAATTACATTGACCCTCTGGTCCAACACAGGTCAGTAAAAGTAGCAGTAAAGTAATGTTACTGTAGTGGCAGCGGCCACGGCGAAAGCAGCATCAGCTAGAACTTGTATAAAAGTGTTTACAATGGGCTCTGTGCACAGCAGCATGCTAGCTAACTCACTGTGTCTCAAAGTTAATGCTAACTATTATTAAAACCTAAAATAGAAAATAGAAAACCTATTAAAATTAAAACTGAATAAAGTACAGACAACCTGATTGATTTTATATGTAGATTATTTCATTTTATGGTGTTGTTTTGGTATTTATTATGCTTCAAAATTAGCATTAGCATTAGCATTAAGACACAAACCTCTCTTTCTAAACACAGAAGTGTCCTCCACTAAAGTTTTCACCTCATTTGTGTAGTGTTTAACATGTTGTCAGTGACATCCACCTGCAGCTCCCTGTCCACTGCCTGATCTTTAAATATTTATTCATTTTAGTGTGACTGCAAAAACCTCATAGAGATGCAATTGGACAGGAAGTAGTGACACTAACACTGAGGTTGCCGGGTGCTGTTGTGCACAGAGCCGATTACTACAAAGTTGGTCCAAATAATATACTGCAACTTGGATTACATCTGACTCACAATTAATTTATGTACATGATAAAACACAATTGATATTTAGTCTTACGACACTTATTATGGGACGGCTGTATTTGCAAGCCTCTATGATAGCTTCAAGATTACATTTATAAATTGTCATTGTAATTTTAATGAAGTCGAATGAAAAAAGTAATTAGCAGAGAAAGAGAATATGTAAAACAGTGTGAACACAGTGAAGTAATGGGGGTTGTGGCTTTGTGTAAAAAATACTTAACCTTTCTAACCCCGAAACAAACATAGACACCATAAAGCAATGTCACGCACAACGCATTCTGATTGGCTGATTCTGAACTAGTACAGCTCCAGCGTTTGCCTCTCTCTCCTCTCTAACTCGCCCGGGCTGCTAATAACATCGTTCCACTGGGACCAGAGATAACTGTGGCGGTTGTGATAAGGAGCAATAGAGGAGAGACACAATCTTTCTGCATCTCCTCTCACTGTCAGAGCCTCTCAGATCCTGCCCTGGATACGCTCATCAGCTGTTAATGTGCTGTAAACGCCACGGCTGAAATCTGAGATACAAAGATACTCTTGCTGTTTCCTATGAATTCACTTCTTGGCTTAAAAAATACAAAATGAAAATATTATTACAAACATGTAATTCAGTGGAACTTGTTGAAAGGTCTAATGTAACGTGAAAATGGTTTTGATGGCCAACTCCATTACACATTTCTTTCACCTAATTAAGTAAAATTTGTTTTGCCCCAGTACAGATATATTGTGAAAGCAGTTCTTAGGGTCCAGTGCATGCTGTCTGCATCTAATTATTAATAGGTTGCAGCTTGCTGATTATTATTTTTATTTTTAAATAGGGTTATAAATTGTTAATTGCTATAGCAACAATGCTAACTTTTCATCATTCTGAAACCCATGGGTAGAGTGTTTTTATCCTTTGTGAATCAAAAAGTGCGTTATTAGTATGTTAGCTGTTGTTGATAGCATTACTGTGATGGCAAAGCCGCTCTAGCCTCAGAAAGTTGTGAAAAATGTTTCTAAACTCAGGATAAGTTTGAACTGCTTCAAAATGTTTATAATGAACTAGTTTTGTTTTTTATGTTTTAAGATGGTAAAAATCAGGTACAGCAACTAATATGACATAATTATAATAAACTGAAGAGCTCTGGTTGAAGGCATTGTGCATTCTCAGAAGTAAGCTGCAGTTGTAATGGTAGACAGTAGATCTGGTACTTGAGTAGCTGTTTTATAATCAGACGATTGCTTGTTAGATGTAAGGACACACTAATAAAGCACAAAAGAAATTCAGGCCATTAATTAATAGCTAGTTATGCTAATTAGATAGTGCCAATTATTTCATTACTCTACAATATATATTGAAAAACAACGAGACTCTTACTTGAGCAAATGAGTAGCTTCCAACCTCTGGCAATTATGTAAAATTACAATTATTTTAAAAGGTCTTAGTATGGGGTGATTACAGGCTTATCAGAAGCAGTAAGCTGGTTTTCTCTGTTATTCCTAAAGGCAAGTTAAAGAGACGCTCTGTGCATTTAAAGGTTAGAAATGCTCTGCAGTAGTTAATTACTTATTGATCCTATTATGCTAATAGACTGAGGCACTTTTTGACTATAGATCCTCTCATCTTGTAGAAATTAACACATGGATTCTTTTGAGAACACCAAAAACGACATCATCACCAGTACTGCTGACCTTTTGTTCTGTGATGCTTACATATAACACCAATGCTGTATTATGTTTCTGTGAAGATCAATATCAGACCGTTTCAGACCTGTCAGTGCTCCTTTCACATTTACAATGAAGTCATCAGTGCCGCAATAATCTCCACATAAACTCTTGACAAAAGTTCACCAGCTTCTAACTGCAGCCATAAATCTCTATGTTCTTCTTCTATGGGCTTAGAACTTAACACGCTGTATACCACAGTATAAACATTACACCTATTCAGTTTCCAAAGTATGAGAAAGTACGCGTCCCTCAGGTATACTCATTCCTAACTGTATCCATTATTGAAAACTTGCTGCTCTGCTACGTCCTGTTCTACGTCATGTGTTCTCATTAACACCCAACCTGCACAAAACAATCAATATCAGTTAGATTTACAATAAGTAAAAATGCATGAAATTCAAATACATTAAACAAGCAATGAATAAATCACTGTCATATGCACAACTATTTTATCCATTTGGTTCTAGCTGAGCCATCATAAGCTTATAGTCAAAAGATGACAAGGGATCGTCTTCTTCTGCATAATGTGACGCAAATATAAATTGATTTAATACCCCAGTAGTTGAAAAGGCATGTATGAGCAGACTTATAAAATAAAGATCAAAGGCATCTGATGGAAAATTGCTAAAACGTGTTTAAGCAGAGTGAGTATTTGCTAATGAGAACATAGGGTGATGTAAGGCCACGAGTCAGGTGAAGAAACATCAAAGAGACACCTGCTGGCCATGCTGAGAATGACACTGAAAGCGTGTCCCTGGAGACAACACTTCAAGGCAGGAGAAAATGAAGAATGACATCTGGTTAAACAAATGAGAGCACATAAGTCCTAATGCTTCTATATCAATGCAACTAATCCGTCTGACAAAACTGCATGAATGACTGAGAATACAATGACCTGTAGGCACTGTGGTTTGCAACCAGATTTTAAATTAACTTTCATATATTTTACTTAACATCAGCAGTGTATTTGGCATCCATCTTAAAATGACTGGTTCATCACATTAGAACTATGGATTGGATTACACATGCATTTATTAGTGTTTATCAGTGTATAACTTGGAATATTCACTTTCTATCCCTCCCGTGATATCAATGGGGGGTGGAAACAGTTTACCCATTTTGCCATGAAATATCCTTAAGGTAAATGCACAAATGTCAAACCTGATAATTTCTATTAGTGACTAGAAATCTGCATTTTAACAAAATTAACTTTAATTCTGGCCCTCATCTGTACTAAATATTATTGGCCTATAGAATGTTATGTCATCTGAAACAAACCTGCAATCGAGTACTCTCATATCAGCATCAGAACTACAAAAAAACTGGACTGGTGCATCACAAAATGGAACTGTAGATCAAAAGTCAAAAACCCTAACCCTAACTTATGTCACTGGCCAGACGTGCAAAATGTCCATAAAGACAAGTATATCAGCAAAAACAATGTAAGAAGGTAAACAAAACAGTTCTGGAACTGGGTCACTACTGGTAAATACATTTATCACACTTTAGCCTCATGTTACTTTGAAATGAACACCAAGTTTAGTGTTGAGCAACTCAAAATCTCCATTGGTTTAACATTAACTGAAAATTCTGAGATGTGACGACACAATGCCATGCTTTATATTCAATCCAGCTTTGACCCAACTATAGTTACTTTTTACTCTAAATCCATTTAACCATTCCCACACATAGAACAACCTTGACGAAAGTGTTGTTGCATTGCTGCTATGGCCAAACACTGCAGTGTTTCCTTCACCTATATAGCTCCACCTGTTCCATTTTTAAACCCAAACAAACTTGACCACTACTTATTCTTGTCCATATCCACTCCTGAGGTCTGCCGTTACCAGACTTATGCTGAAACTGGAAGGCAACTTTACCGTCTGCCTTCACTGCTTCTCACAACCGTATGTAATTATTTATTTATTAGCGGCTATTATTTTATTTACATGTCTGTAATAGTGCAGTGAATTACCCCAAGATCTGTTTTTCCACTGCCCTGACAGCTGCTGGCAAATCTTGTCACCAATCTGACAACACCTGCTCCAGCTATAATTGCTTTAAAAGGAAGCTGATACCCGCCGCCACTTCTCTCTCAACCACACACCCACTGTCCATTTTATCCTCCTTTTTCTGCTCAGTGATACGTTTTTTTTAAACCCATTGAAGTTTTTTTTTTTTTTTCTGTCTTTTTCTATCACACTGTCAAGAGGTCCACTTTTGCTCTGCTCCTTGTCATTCGCCTCACCTGTAGTTTAGTGACACTCAGAGAGATACTGGAGTTTTATACTGACTTCTTAGCTTCTCCAAGGCTTCTTCTACCTTTTTAAAGATTCTGGCGAGGCAGTCCCACTTGCTTAAAGCTTCAACTACTTTTTCATTTCAAGGACTATAGCAGTTTCATGGTCATGATGGGTGATTCTCAATAGTGGCCCCAAACCACTGTCTGTCTGGCATGTTTTACATTTGGTACTTTGCTTAGCAGCAACTCAGGATTGCACAGTTGTCTATATAGCGCATTTAAAACATCCTCAGCTGCCCTAAGTGCTTCCCCCCCAAAAAAAAAAATATATATATATACACACACACACACACACACACACATATATATAAAAACACGATACATAGGAAAAGTACAATACAACACCAAGATATCCTGTCTAGCTAGTATTAAATGCCAGGGAGAAGAGGTGGGTTTTCAGTTTAGTCTATACAACAGTATATCTGTACCTACATAAACAAGACTGTTCTCATCAAAGCAGTCAATCTGGACAAACAGGATAGTATTGGAAAGGCTGTTCAGAACACACACAACTCACACAATAAACATAAATGGCCTGTGTTGCATTAGCCATAAAAAATTGCATTACATAACATTAGCATAGATTAATCAGTTAATGTTTTTTGTCTACGTTCTTTTAGAAAATTATATTTATAATATATGTTAAATATAATTAAACAGAAACCTGCTGAATAGTACTGGAAAATTGAATGTTATAAGGTGATACACACTATGCAAATGTGGGGAACTGTTCAGGGCGTTTGAAGTCTGAGTCATTTTAAAATATAGCCTTTGGTATCAAACTCTCACAGTGTGATGACGAAATAGATTTCCCCCTGTGGTAGATACATCCATCACATCTAATATTCTGCACTTCAGTCCCAGGATACATCCTTGTTCTGTGTCTTGCTACAACAAACCTCCCCCCATCATCGGACACCAAAACAAAACAAAAGCCTCG
>JACM01041645.1:0-17860 GCA_000787095.1 Periophthalmodon schlosseri | reverse complement strand
ATATATATATATACACACACAAACACAGATATTTGGGGGCCTATTTGCCCACTATAAAAATTATTAAATTATCAAAGTATTAAAGGGAAAATTAAAATGAAGGTTACTATGGCGATGATCTCTCTACTGCCTTATCAGAGGTCATAGGTCATACATAACAGGAACCAGTTGTTGCTAACGTGCTCTAGCTTTGTTTCGTGAAGCATAATGGCTCAACATATACTAAGATATTTGGAAGTACAGTTGTTTATCACAAGATCAAGTCAGCATTTGTTAAAGAAATTATGATTTTCTGACTGATTTTCTGACTGATTTTCTGACTGATTTTCTGACTGATTTTCTGACTGATTTTCTGACTGATTTTCTGACTGATTTCTGACGTCTCGTTTATTGTACAGAATACAGAGACCTCCAGCTCCGCTGTGCTATTGTCCCTAACATAATCCTCCTTATAATTGTCCGGGATCCAGAATACACACTTGTCCAATACTTTACGAAGATGTGAGGTCACCGCTTAATCTCCCAGAGTTCAGATGGGCATGAATGATAGGTGGATTAGCCAGTCAGGGACATGCATGATCTGTCTGTAAAACAAATATGGCTGCTTAACAGGAAAAAATAAAGGAGAAAAAAATCACAGGGGGCTGAAAAACATGGTGGATTTCTGTAGAATCAATGAGTGAAGCACCAAACTGTTAATCTGAGGTGAGAGAAATGTGATTTTCTTTGTTTGATAGGTGACCAATGAGCTCCTTCGTTTCACGAGTCACTGAAATGAACAAATCTGATTGAACGAACATATTTGGTTCTGACTCGAGATGTGACAGAGGGAGTGGGGACAAGACTAATATCCCTCTGTATAAAAAATACTGAGAGACATCAGTCTGGTTTTGCCAGGCAACCTCATAATGCAGTCCTCCTTATAATGCAGTCTGTCTTAAACAGCCCAGTGGAGGGGCAGAGAAGGCCCTTGTTTATTTGTGCTGCGGTGCGTTCAGGCGCTAAATGAGAGCTGTGATATCATCTACTCAGAGCTTATCTGCACACAGCACACACAGACCTGACATGTAATTAACACAAAACACACAGAGAGAAACGAGCAAATAGGAACTGAGAGAGGCTTCATTTTGTGGAAGTTTAAAGGGCTTGTACCTGATTTTCCCCATGTATTTGAGCTAAATGTGTTCAACCCCAGTACAGATATATTGTATAAACAGCTCTTGAGGTCAAAATGAGTCCACCGTGTACTGTCTGCATCTATTTATATAAAGTGTTTTAAAGTGTTTTAGGAATTGCGTGGTTAGCATACTAGTTGTTGGTAGCTTTACAGTGATGGCAAAACTCTGAGAATTGTGAAAAAGTGCTTATAAACTCATCACAATGAATAATTAGGATGCTCTGAATGCATAAGGTAAGTGAGGAGTTTGGACCACTGCAAACCATTTAAAATTAACCAGTTGTGTTTTTGTGAGTCAGGTACAGTGCCTTTAGTCTAGGGATAACCCGCAAACATTCGGACATCTTGGTAAAGGTAATACCATCTTTGGACTTACAGGTGGCAGTAGGTCAGTTGTCAGCGCGCTTGTCCATTGATCCGAAGGTTGTTGGTTCAATCCCGTTTCCAGCTTTAGCTCAGTTAGCAGAGGGTATGAATGTGTGTGTGGATGGGTGAGTGATTCCTTCTTGCAAAGTGCCCAGGGGAGGTAGAAAAGTGCTATATAAATGTGCCCATTTACATTAAAAAGAATAGATGAGTTACAATTACTTGTTTTCAGAATAATTGTCTCTCTCCCACCCTCCTCTGCTCTTCTTCCTGCCTCTCTTCTTTCTCTCTTTCTCTCCCTCGTTCTTCTCACTCCTCTTCTCCTCTGTGAAGCATTTGGGGGTTATTCTGGCAGTGTTTCGGTGCTTTAAACTGAATGGAGCTCAGGGGGTCAAACGTGCAGAGCTGTGAAAGAACACTCATCTCCATTAAACTGACAGGAACATGATGGAGGAGTTTGTAATAGAATCTAGTACATTTTGTATTTTTTTATATGTTCAATATTGGCTCCCTTAAGCCCTATTTGCACAGGATTAGTTTTACATAGGAAACCCCAGGTAAATTGTGATAATTACAAACATTGTCTGTGTTTCTAGTCCCGTGTGAATCGCCCATGTCTGTAAAAATGATTTGGTCTATTTTTTGTTCATTCATTGAAGCTAACAGTGATTGAAAATGTCTCTACGGCCCATTTTAGGTCCAGATATAAACTAAATTAATAATATTCAATTGCCATGGACCATACTGTAATCAGGCTGTTGTTTTTTTCTGCAATTAAAAAGTAAAAAACAAACAGCAGTAAAGACGTGGCCTGAAAGTACAAACCGGCTGTTGTTGTAACCGAGGACCAGCAGCATGGATCTATTACAAGATGTACAGGTGCATCAGGCTAAAAAAAAACTTAGAATACAAGAATAGAACGTTAGAAACCTGATGAATGAAAATATTATTGTCTTGTTGTGTTATCAGTCCGCCATTTCCAGAATAAAGTCCATAAAACTGTTCGTTATTTTAAAACATCCATGGCAAAAAGTGGTAGATTACAGACATGTTTTAACCCATGTGAATACACACAAAACCCAGACGTCGAGAGGGGTAATTTACATTTTACAGACATCCCGAGGTAAAACTAATCCCATGCGAATGGGCTAAAGAAACTGTTTAATTTAATGGTTCACTATGTAACTTTTCTGGTGGAGGGTCACCTGCTGTTGCATGGAGATGTTATAAGGTATGGCATTAAATTTTCTCAATGGAGACAAGCAGGTGATGCCACCAGGTTGAGTTACAGGTCAGATCTGTAGAGAGGCAAGGCATACAGGCTACTACAGTAGGTAGCTATGTTTTTCAAGGTATTATCTCACCAATAAAACATCGACTTGAATAAATACAAAATAGATAAGTTTAATATTACACTGGAAAATTATAGACAGACAAGTAACATTATAGACAGACAAGTAAATGTCCTTTCCACTTTTTATTTGTAAATACTGGTTAAAGATGCACTATGTAACTTTTCTGTTGGAGACGAACCACCTGCTTGTCTGCTGGTAACGCCACCAGACCAAGTTAAAGATCAGATCTGTGGAGAGGTGACCCCGCCAGTAGAAATGTTTTTCAATTTTATATTTTTGGGTGATAAATACACCAATACAATTGAATAAATGCAATAGATAGATAAGTTTAATGCCATACTGTGGAACGTTTCATGCAAAACAATCTTCATGGGGATATCTTGGTGGTGGATCCCACATCAGAAAAGTTACAAAGTGCACCTTTAAGTAGGCTTGTCACAATAACAAATTTGGAACAGACACATAACTATTCTAAATCTGCAACAAAAAAACATGAGCTGCAATAAATAAATAGCAGAATGAAACACTTTAGCACTTAGTTTGTATCTGTAATGAGACATAGAAGTTATTCATTCAACTTTTTACAGCTTAAATCTTATTGTATAGACAAAAAGTAACCAAAAATGTACCAAGAAAATGTACACACAATAAATATTGACCCCAAAAATATTGTTCCATCTGTCATATATTGAACGATATGTTGATATAGTAATTATCATGACAGGCCTACCTTTAAGCAGCACATATATTTACAACAATTCTCTAACTTTGAGAGAAGAACAGCCAAGTTTTGTCCTTCCCACCTTCCAAATGTTAACGCTGACTAGACTTATTAACATAAAATACAATAGAAAATTATTTGAAGCATTAGATAATGAAACACACTGAAGTGCATCACAGAAAGAAGGTTACTTGTCCCGGCTAACAGGTTTAGCAGCACGGAAACATGCATCATTTTGGGTTCCTCCAGAGTCAATGCAGTTGTGTTAGCTATGGCTTTTTTCACTTTAGTTCTGTTGTCACTATATAAATGTCACATGTGATTAATCATTGTTTAAGGATTGTCTGGCTCAGGCGATCAATCCACCTTTTTGATTATTGAGATAAGCTCTTTGGTCAACTGAAGTAGTTTTAAATGTGCTATATAAATAAACTTGAATTTAATTGAATAATCGTCACTATAATAGCTGATTTATTGTTATCTGCTGTAGACGGACTCTGTAACATGCGTCTGCTGACAGACGTTTTATGAATCAGGCAAAGCACTAATATCAAAATGGCTCATTGACTCAGATATACATTTACTGACTTTGATTCACCGCTGAATCTTCCCGAATTCAGATGGCTGTGACTGACATGTGAATTCGCCAATCAGGGACAAGTATGGTCTGTTCGAATAAAAACAAATATGGCTGCTCATTAGGACAAAAGGAAGGAGAAAAAATCTCACAGGCGACTGAAAAACATGGCAGATTTGTGCCAAATCAATGAGCGAAACACTTAAGTCTGTTCATCTGAGGTCAGAGAAATGTCATTTTATTCAAAATGAAAGCTGACCAATGAGCTCCTTTGTTTCACATGCGTCACTGAAATAAACAAATTGATTGATTGATAAACTGATTGGACGAACATGTTAGGTTCTGGTGTCACAGGGGTAAATGAATTATGTGGGTTTGAATAGTGACAGCGGCCGAATGAGGGAACGCTACTGACTACAACTGAAGTGAGACTTGGACAGTGAAACCAATGAGACCAGAACTGTTCAAAATGAATTAATTTTATTTACAACAAAGGTTGAAAGGGACATCTTTGTGTGCGAGGGCTAATGCTAATGCTAACTTATAATAGAATGTTAAATGTAACATTACAACAAAATTAAATTTGTTGTAATGCCCCGATTATTATTAGGTGCAGATTATTTCAGACAGTGGCATTATTTAAATATTTATTAGGCTCAGAAATTAGCATTAGCATTAGCCCTCGCACACAAAGACATCCCTTTGTAAACACAGAAGAGTCCTCCAGTGATGTTTTCTCTGCATTTGTAAAGTGAGAGGAAAATGTTACATTATACCGGAACTGGTCACACCGACTGTCCCTTCTCAACCTCCCACCCCATACCCCTGTCTCTCCCTCACTTTCTCTCTCTGTTTCCCTCTCTCTCTCCTTTTCTCTCTCATTTCCCCCCTTCTCTTATTCTCTCCTTCCTCTATTTCTCGCTCACTAACCCCATACCACTCTCTTTCTCTTCTCTCTCTAGCCTTCTCTCTCACTCCCTGCTCTCTCTTTCTCTCCTCCCCCCTTATCTCATCCCTCCCTCTCCTCTCTCTCTTCTCCCCTTATATTATACATTTAAATGAAAGCTTCCGGATGCAACATTCTTGTCACGATTTTGGTATTTTAGGCTCCAGCAGCTGTCCTCTCTCTCTCGTTCATTCACCCTCTCTCTCTCCTCTGTTTCTCACCACATCCCCTCCCTCTCTTTCACTCTCTCCTCTCTCCCTCTTTCATTTCCTCTCTTTATATCTTTCATCCCTCTATCCATGTCTCCTCTTTCACTCCGTCTGCTCCGTTTATCTATAGCTGTGTCTCTAACTCTCCTCTGTCTACATCCTCTCTCTCCTCCCTCTATCACCCGATCCCTCTCTTTCTGTCTATCTTTTTCTCCCCCTATCTCTTTTCTCCATCTGTTTCTTGCTCTGTTACCCCCCTCTCTCTCCCTTCTCTCCTCTCATTCTCTCCTATTTCTACCTTGTCATCCCTCCCTCTCTTTATCTGCCTCTCACTCTCTCACCCCTCTCTTTGTTTCCTTGTCTTCCCTCTCTTTCTCTCTCTATGTTTCTCGCTCTCCCCTCTCTCTCCCCCTTCTTTTCTCTCTTTATCTGTCTCTCACTCTCTCACCCCACCCCTCTCTGTTTCTTCTCTCTATCTTTCACTCCCTTGCTTTATCTCTCTCCTCCCTCTAACTGCTTCTTGCCCCCCTCCTCTCTCTCCCTCTTCTCTTCTCTCTCCTCTCTTTAGCTGTCTCTTACTCTCTCACCCCCACCCCTCTCTCACTCCCTCTCTGTCACCTCTCCTCATCCTAACCCCATCCTTTTCTCTTTTGCTTCCTCTCTCTCCTCTCTCTAGCTGTCTCTCTCACTTGCCCTCCCCACCTTTCTCTCATCTCTCCCTCTTCTTTCTCTTTCCTCCATCTTTCACCCCGCCCCTCTCTCCTCTCTCTCTCTCTCCGTCTGTCTCTCACTCACTCTAACACCTCCACCTCTCAACCTATATTATAGTCTCTTTCCTCTCTCTTTTCTCTTCTCTCTATTTGCCTCTCTCTTTTTCCCTCCCTGTCTCTCTGTTCTCTCTCCCCCTCTGTCCTTCTCATCCTTTCCTTCTTTCTCTCTCTCTCCCTTTTTCTTCTTGGAGCCTTGTCTGGGGCTGTTTCCATGGAGACGGGAGTAAAGATAGTCGAAAACGTGTTGTGGATGAAATAGAGCAGTGAATAAGGAAAAGAAGGGAGGTGGAAGAAGAGAGAGAGAAGAAAGGATGTAGAAGAAAGAAAGAGAGTGGGATGAAGAGAGAAGGGAGAAACAGCAATAGAGAAAGAGAGGGAGAGAGAGTGAGGCATAGAGAGGGTAATCAGGTGCACAAAAGAGCGGAGTATATATATATAGAGAGAGAATAGAGAGAGAGAGAGAGGAGGGAGAAAGTGAGGTGGGGAGAGAGAAAGACAGGGACAGAGGAAGATAGAGGGAGAAACAGGGATGGAGAGAGCGAAAAAGAGAGAGAAAGAAATAAGGGTGTTGAAGAAAGAGTGAAGAAAGAGAGGGAGTGTGATGGAGAGATGGGAAGCTTGCAAGAGAGCAGAAGTGAGAAGAACAAAGAGATAGAAAAAGATGGAGAGCAGAAGGGAGGGGAGATGGAGATGGAGAGAGATACAGGATGGGAGAGAAACAGATGGAGCAAGAGGGTAACAGAGGAAGAAGGGAAGAGAGAGAGGAGGGAGAGATAAGCAAAGAGTAAGGAGAGAAGGAGAGAGGGAGAAAGGATGTAGCCATAAGAGAGACAGATGGATAGAGAGGAAGCAAGTAAGAGAAAGGAGAGAGACAGCAGTTAAGCAGTTAAGAGAGAGAAAGAAAGAGAGAGAGAGAGAGAGAGAGAGAGAGAGAGAAAATATTTAAAAAGAAAGAGAAAGGGAGGGAGAGGAAAAGATGAATATAAAAGAAAGAGCAAAGCAGAATAGAGGAGGAGAAGAGGAAAGATGGGAAGATGGGACAGTTGGATAGAGACAAGGTCAGTAAAAAGAAGGGAGAGAGAAAGAGAGTGGATAAAGGATGTAGGAGAAAGGGATTGATAAAGAAGAGAGAGCAAAAGAGAGAAAAAGAAGAAAGACAAAAGTTGAGAGAAAATGAGAAAAAGATAGATAAAAGAGTAATAGAGGGATAGAGGACGAGGAAAGAAGGAAGAGTGTGAGAGGGATAGATATATAGAGAGAAAAGAGAAGACAGAGAAAGATGAATGTAAGAGGCAGATAAAGGAATAGAGGGATAGAGGAAGAGAGAGAAAAACAGAGGGATAGAGGAGGAGAGAGAGGAGGAGGAAAGAGCGTGAGGTGAGAGAGGGATAGATATACAGAGAGAAAAGAGGAGAGGGAGAAAAATGAATATAAGAGAAAGATAAAGGAATAGAGGGATAGAGAAGGAGAGACAAGAATGGAGGGATAGAGGAGGAAAGAGGAGGGGGAAAGAAGAGAGTGTGAGGAAAGAATAGGGAGGGGGAGAGAGAGAAAGATGAGAGCGAGAGAAAGAATGATATAGGAGAAAGAGAGAAAAATCGATGGGTTGATGAGCAGGAGAGAGAGAAAAAGAATGATATAGGAGAAAGAGAAAAATGGATGATAGAGGAGGAGGAGGAGGAGGGAGAGAGAGGATTCATGTAGAGCCGTGAAATGAACCAAACCAGATTTCACAGCTTGCTCTGTAGAAAAACATAAAGGTGCGAATCAGAGGAAGTCACCTGTCCATAAACACCTGGACGATGGAGCAGTCGCCAGGCAACAGCGACGCCACGGTAACCAGGCAACAGCACTGACGCCATGGAAACGGATGAGCAGGTTTACGGGAGGGAGGGCCCATCTTCAAGGTCACACCAAACATTATCTGTGTTTGTGTCTAAAAGATCAGAACTCTCAGGTGGAGTTTACTGTGTAACTGTCAGATTACAGATGTGTTGACCTGGCTTAGGGTTAATATCTTTGTAATTATTAGGCCTATCCACATGAAACAAAAACTGGCACAAAGTTCAGCATCTTCTCTGTCAGTATAAATAAACAAAAGTCAAATGATTTTTTCACAGTATCTTCAGAAAGTGGAGCCATTATTTAACCCCAAAGACGTAATTGTTGTCTGTAAGACATAAGATTAATCTGACAAGTTTGTGGAGCCAATGCCAAACTAATAATGAAAAGGTTCAACATTTGTGGATCAGGAGTTTGCAGGTTTATTTAAAAAACAGTGAATCTCTCATAGGGTTATATAGAGTTATACAGACCCCTGCACAACATCTGAGATTATGCTTAGACCAAGTATGAGTGCTATTTCAGTGGTCCTTCATTTTTTTTCTTATATTATTTAGTGATGGACGTATTGATACCAAATATTTATAGATACTGACAGGACGATACAGACAGGATTCAAAAAGTATTTTTAAAAATATCAATACGTAAAATTTCTCCCAAAAAATGCTGTTTTATTGTTAAATTCCATAGTTTATATTTTATTTTGACTACACATATATTTAATGTTTAGATCAGTTTAAAGCCATAGTATGTAACTTTTAGTCAAAAATAGACTAAAATAAAAATGTTTTTATTGCACAGAAAAACATGTGTCCTATTCGGAGTGGCTTGCATCTCCACAAACCTGACTCTTATTTGACCTGGAGGAGGGCCTTCTGCTTGTTTCCATGGAAATGTTGTTCCTTAATAATATTCCACAGTATCGCTTAAAACGTATATATTTCCATGGAGAATGTTAGTATGGTTTTACCTGTACCATGGAATCCTGCAGGTGATGTTCCACCTCCAGAAAGTTACATACTGTAGCTTTAAATTGAGGAGTACAAATAATTAAGAGTTTATTTGATAATTTAAAATTCTTTACAGTAGTTTCAATACATTTGATTTGATACAAAACGCATAGGTATTGGTATCGAATCATAGTATTACTTGGTATCGGATCAAGACAAAAAAATGACTGGTATCGCCATCACTATAATAGTTACAGAGAGAGGGGCGACAGTTTTTCAATGTAAAGTGAATTGTAGCAGTTGATGAAGCTGGAAGCGCACCCATGATCACTTCCTATTTGGAACACGGTGGCTAGCAGGTTAGCTATGTCCATTTATATATGCAGTCTATGGTCATGACCCTGTGAACAGTGTATAGAGGTGAAGACAAAGACAGAGCCAGAGTTAAAAGATAAACAGTTTATGTGAGTCGCTCACATCTCGGCACCTTCACTTTACACAACAGCATTTACACTTTCTCTTTTATTTTTTATTTTTTTTACAGTTCAAAGTGATTTTTTTCCGCATGCACTTTTCCAAAAAACAAAAATGTCTCCACGGTTACAGACTCAAACTAGAACTTTCTCACACTAAAACATACAAAACGTGTTCAAAATGGCCGACATCTGGAGACACGATGGATTAGCACGGCGTTGACTATACCATTGACACGAAATACACAATCTTCTCCAAATTAAACACCTTTTTAAGTCACAACGGCGTCCTATAGGATAACACAGAGAACACGCCCCCCGGTGGACCCAAAGAGGAAAGCAGCGTGGTTACTACACCAGAGGATTGTGGGTAAGAAGGGTGCACTGAACAGCTTTCACATTAAAAACACAGTGGAGGGACTGACGCTACCAGATTTGTGTCATTCACCAGGTGGCCATCTTGGACAGAAAGTGATTACGTCATGCTGTGGGATTGCTACTAAATGTTATATAGAACTTATGTATCATAATGCGTGGGCATCTAGAATTTTATTTAATGATAGCTTAGTCTTGGTCTAGTGTTTAATTTTGGTCTAGTAATTTGGTCCGAATATAGTCCTTGTTTAAACTTGGTTTTGTCAAAACCTGGTTTAGTCCTTGCTTTTTAGGATGTGTTCATATTTGCACATTCACTATATCAAAATAGGGGCTAAACAGGGGCTAGACCAGAGTTAAACCAGGATTAGAACTGAACCAACCCAAATCTACTGCAGGACTAAAACCAGTATAGTTTTGAGTCCTGGTTTAGTCCTAGCATGGTCTTAGGGCATGTTCACACGTGTCCTGGTTTAGGATCTGGTTTGTTTTAATGTAGATTTGGTTTAGTCCTGGTTTAGTCCTCGTCTAGTCCAGGTTTAGGTGCAGGTTTAAGTTTGGTCCTAGTTTTCATGTGGTGATTGTGTGAATGCACTCTCACTGTACCCTGTTTTTCTCCTGGTTTGGTTTAGGTTTAGTCTTAGTTTAGTCGTAGTTTGTTGTCCCAATGATTTTGAAGGATGGGTCAAATGCAGATGATGGTAATGTACTCTACCTTAACCTGTGACTATGGTTTAGTCCTGATTTGCTCCGTTTAGATCATGTTAGTCTGAGTGGTAGTTAGATTTTAGCATGTAGCTCAGGTCTGATCTTGGTTTAGTCCTTCTTTAGTCCTAAATCTTTGCTTAATTGGTATTAGTCTTGGTGTAGTCTTGGTTAAGTCTGCATGCTTGTAATTAACATATAAGAAAGTCTCAAATGAGGAGTGCTAGTAGTAATATAAAGCCACTTATGAGTTCCATTTTGAACCATGTAAAAAGTGCAGATAAAAAATGTACTTGCTTGTACATTGGTGTGATTACAGTAGTAGTTTTGCATATTCGGTGATTTACCAATAACTATTTGTATATACGAAGATGCTATATAGACTTCCACATATAAGCTAAAATCTTACATCATAAACCCTATTTTCCTGTCAAATATTTGTAGATTGACAAGACACATTTATCAACAGTAGACTATAGTTTGATAATATTAGTTTTGTAGATTAAGCTAAATGCTAAGAAATACAGTGTCATTAGCAGTATTAGTGCTTATCAAATATACTTATTAGTCATATCATTTAAACACACAGAGGTAAATATTAACAACACACATTAGTTACGCTAGGCTAACAACCTGTTCAATATATACTTGCAAATGCTGTATTCATTGTAAAAGTGATACACGTTTATCAGTTTAAAAACTCACAGTACTTTGCTTAATTTTAATATGTCCTAGTAGTGTTGCCGTACAGTCCAAGATGGCCGACACCTGTGTGACGCAGTTCCGGTAGCGTCGCTTTGTCTCCTCAGAGCTGTGTCTCGCTCTTGGTCTCTCTTTGCTCAAATCACAGTGTGAATCGGTGCTTGGGTTTCGGTGCTTATTGCAAATCCGATCTGATTGTTTGGGTTTTTTGCTACGGTGCAGTTTGTAGCCATCATAGAAGCCCCGTTTTTATCTACGTGGTCTGCTACACTTTTGCTCCTCCCCTGGCGCTGAGGGGACATGGAAGAATAGAGTTTGCAGTAGTTTTTGAAAGGTGAGGGTTTTTTTCTGCTCATAATTTGGTTTTTGGTGCAGCACTAACACAGGGTCATTGCATGTTTGAATAGGGAGAGGGACTTCTACATCGGCATCTGCGGCGAGAACCAAACCGTGGAACCTAACAAAATGGCTGACTGTGCAATATAGTGCTAAGAGTTTACGAGACCACAACTTCATTTCCTAATTAGTTCTATGGGTTATCATAATTAGCTTTAGCTACCATAATATAAATCAATAAGCTGCTTTTGCTGCTAGCAACCAGCCATACTGTATGTGTACTGTCAGTGTATGGGTAGATAACAATAGGCTCTGTGCTCAACAGCACCTGGCAAGTTCACTGTTAGCATCACTACTTCCTGTCCAATTTTATCTCTATGAGGCTTTTGCCGAGTCATGCTAAAATGATTAAGTATTTAAATATAAGGCAGTGGACAGGGAGCTGTGGGTGGATGTCACTGACAACATGTTAAACACTACACAAATAAAATGAATACTTCACCGGGGGACACTTCTGTGCTTAGAGAGAGAGAGATGTTTCTGTCTCAATGCTAATGCTAATTTTGAGGCATAATATATATTAAAACAACACCACAAAGTGAATTATTCTACATATAAAAATAATTGAGTAGTCTTTATTTTAATTAATTTGAATTTAAATGTAATTTTTATTTTATGTTTTATGATTTTAATAAAAGCTTTGAGACACAGTGAACTAGCTAGCATACAGCTGTGCACAGAGCATGGATCTATTAAAATAACTGGATAGCTTAGACTGCTTAGAGCTGTCTCGAGTTGGATTAGTGGCCACTCATTGGTACTACAACAAAACAATCTCCCTCCTGCCCAGAAAGCATTTTTCTCATAGAGTGAAATGTAATCACAAACTGCTCGTGTTCGGCTGACAGGGCACCTTTAACTTTCACAAAGGTCCAATTTTGTGGCGATTTTTACCTATTTTCAGATCATAAACTTTTTCTCAGCTCAAAATCCATCTGTTGTCTTACAAAACGCTTTCTAATCGTTAGCTTCAGCTACGCTCTATGTCCGCTCTAGCTAAACTCAAGTGCTGATTGGTTAGAGCGGTCACATGGTACGACATGAACGAGCATGTGTGCGAACAAGCCCAACTGTCGTGAATAAGCCACAGGTTAAGAACATGGTTCAGAAACGCCCTGGAAGCATAAACATTATAATTTATAATTTGTAATTTATTTATTATTCCCTTGCCTCCTTCGAGCAGGACCGGATATACCTAGCTGCTAAAGGCTAAACTTGTGCATGAGCCATTGAGCACGGCCCATTGACTTCAATGGGCGGCCATGTTTAGACCCCGGGGCTTGCAGTTAGCATCTGAAGCTATAGGATATATATATATATATATATATGTTACAGAAGAGTGTTTATCATTTGTTGATTATTTTGGATTCATACTCTATTTTATTCGAGCCTAAAATATGCACTTCATATGGAGGTTAGCACATGTGAAGTTTGTGGTAAGCATCCAACACATTGTACTGTATAGCCTAATCTAATATATGGTTTGTTTTTTATCAAGTGAAAATAAATATACCTAAACTACACTCACTTAGCCTATGTTAAAAAAAAGAAATAATAAGTTGCTGTTCTTTGTCATCTATTGTCAATCTGTATATTATAAAAAACAGACTTGTCTTTTTTGCTAATGTTATGTAATTAGCTCGATCAATAATCAATACATATTCATAAACCATCTTTGCACTAACATTTACATTAGCGGTTTCATTTACATTACTGGCCTGTTGTTATGAATACGGTCAGTGCTTATAGAGAACATTAACAGTAGGCTTGTTTGAGATGAACTGCGCCTCGCCTGGATGATTGGCGAGAGCTGACAGTGCCGACAGAGGGCGTAGAAAAAGTTAAGCCGGTGTTAAGCCATGAAATCAACCCTACCAGAAATTTTAAATACACACTGCAAAAATGAGCACAGCTCATCTCAAACAAGCCCAGTGTGTCAGTGTGTCTAACCCTAACCCTATATGGTGCTGAACAAGCAGAAATACAGATAATTCCACTTTGATAGGTTAAAATGTACAAGATACTAATTGTGCCCTAAAGATTAGAAATAAACAAATATACTATCCTTTTTTATTGGTCAAAACTGCTACATAAACCACATTGCACACACAGCCATTTTGCTACAGCCCCACACATGGTCAGGTCTCTGGAGGGGGGAGTCCGCAACCCCAAAACTTGAACATTACTGTAACAATACAATAGCACATTTAAATCTGATCTACGCTTTTACCAAGGAACCAAAGCTTAGCACATGTCTCTCTATAGAATACTGGAGATCTTCTAAGTTCACACAGTCTTTAGTGGCCTTACGTCCTAACACTTATTGCGAAGGAGGAAATCACAGCAAGTGACATGTTGACACCAATGAGCAACCAAAAAAACACTGCAAAACTGAACATCTGCTACTGTTAAAATGACGAATATTCAGAGTAATGTATTGAATAGTCTAGATATATTTTTTGTGGGTGGCCTTTTGCTAATATTTTTACAGTGTATTAGCTATTTTACTCATTTCAGTTAAAGTTGTGACCAAAACTACTACAAACCATTTAAATGGATTGTTTTGTTGTAGTAGCTGCACAAAGCAAAGGGAACTACAAGGACCATGATCCTTTGGTCTAATTTTGTGTAGCCAACATGAAAAAATGAAAAAAAATACATTTTAAAGATTAGACGTGGGCAGATTATTGAAATATAGATTTGTGAATCTTGTCTTGAGGATGTGAGAAATAATGAAAAAGCTGATTGAAAAATTAAAATGAAACAAAAAATCTGACTGTAGGAGCTTGTTAAAGTGAGACTGCAGTTGGAAGTGCATCAGCATCAGGTGCTCCTCAAGGACAAATTAGAAACATACATTTTTGTAATAAAGGACTTTTAATTTTTGTGCCTCTAACGATCTTTTTCAGCCCTTAAAACAATTCTGCACAATAAGATACACAATACGAGGCTTATTATGGCTTTTTAATGGAAAATTGCAAATAAGGGTATAACGTGATAATTTGGGGAGAGGGGAGGGGCCAGGTGAGCGGGAGGGGCATTTGAGAGGAGGGGCCAGGTGAGGGGAGAGGCCAGAGGGGAGGAGTCAGGTGAGGAGAGGGCGGAGGTGGGAACAGATTTCACATCTGTCATCTACTGGTGAAAAAAACAAATCAATAAATAAACTTCCAAACTGTAGCTTTAAAATCCAAATGAACTGCTTTGGATCAACCTAACATAATGAAGTGTACAAAAGTGATATAATTAATTTAAATACATGGATGTGATTTTAACAGCTTTAGATGTTTTTTTTTTTTTGCAGTGTACAAGTGAACCTGACTCTAGAAAGACAATGACTGGATGAGCCCCATAGATGTGCTGTGTTGAATATTTACACTGTTTGGTCCATGTAGGCTTCCGTATCCCCAAAACTGCAGAGTTGAGGAAAAGATCAGTGCTGCAGTTGGATTGGTTGAGTTTTGAGTTCTATGCTCTGATTGGCTCAGTCAGTGCCGGCAGTGCGTCCGTGTTAGGTCCAGGCAGAAGGACGTATGGCTCCAAAGTGCTCCTCCTCCTCCTCCTCTTCCTCACGCTGAAGAACATGGCCGCGTTCAGAGAGGAAAGGAATAGTCTGAATGAGATACAAACAGGTCTAAATATCACAAAGCACAGTTTCATTAATGTACAAATGTGTAATGAGTTCAGATGAGTTTCAGATGACATCACAACATTCTAAAGGGGCAATAATATTTAAAGAGGGGTATTTTACTTCTATGGGGTATTAACTGCTAACACATTACATTTAAGTCACCATGTTACCTTTTATTGTTTTGAAAATGCTATATTTACAGAAAACAATGTATTAGCATGTTTTATAACAGTTTCGTTTTTGACACTCCCCCCTCCCTTTGCCCTCTGCTAAGTCACAGAGAGCAAATCCTGTTTTTGTATATTTATGGAGAACTGTGGTATGGGAGCATGGGTGACATAGGCTTTTGGGCGGAGCATTGGACAGAATCTTACAGCTAACCGTAAGGAGGGTTCAGATAAGGTTTGATAAAGATCGCTAGATTACTGAAATGTGAAACCTCTTTAGACATGTTTTTGATGAGGGAACAACATTATAACATGGTAGAAAGCTCCAAAAAGTTGACTTTGCATAATACTCTATTATTTATGTAAGGAACTGTATGTAGCCTGTGCACTCACTGTTTTAAAATGGTAGACTAATGTAATCACAACTGAACCTGTGTGTCCAGAGCCTTAACCTGCAGATAGAGGACAAATACAAGTGTGTCTCATTCTCAGTTTATGGACAAGCCTCATGTGAAAGCTCAGAACTTCCAGAATTCACTCACTGAGCTGCAGAGGCTGCACTAGCACTGATTCATGATTGACTACAGGTGCTGGGGTTTAGGTAGTGACCATTTAGATCAGAGAGAGTCCTTTTAGGTTTAAAACAACTGGATTTTAGCATTGAACCTGGCAAACCAAATAAGAGACTCATGTGAGACTCATTCTACATGTTTTGTAAGTAAGAATAAATCAGCATTAGATTATTATCAGTAAAAGTTATATTTAATTTAAACAAGTTTAGCTCATATCTGGGGACATAGTTGGGTCAAATTGAAATTAAACTCACCATTGTAGCAATAAACATTAAAGGTGTAAAAGTAAAGTTTGCTGCATAATTGGCTTTCAAATGGTCCCTAAACATTATTGTGTCTCTGCATCTCTGGATGCTGTTGCTTGGTTGTTTTTCCCTGTTTAGTTCATGACGTAGGTTCGGGTTCCTGATCTCCACTGGTGACGTTCAACATTTTAATAAAACGATTTTTGGACAGAGTGAGATGTCTGTCAGGTTCTTTCACATGTCCTATCTCCGTGTGTGTGTATGTGTGTGTGTGTGTGTGTGTGTGTGTGGTATATTTGTGCCCACTGCAGTTGCCAGGCGACAGTGAGACCGAAGTGCGTGTCAGAACCACACCTGTTACTGCTCTCCCTGTGACGCTGCACTTTTACACAATCTGAATGTTCACAATTAGAAAAAAATATGAATAATAAATCAAAAATTGTTTGAAAAATATTATGTCTTCTGTAGATAATTTTGAACTGTGTTTTGCTCCGTCAACCTGCTGAATTCCTACAAGGACTGCAAGATTTATCGCAATCAAATAGAAATCACAGTTTGAATGGGCAAACCATGAAGGCTGCGATTTTTCAAGTGGTATATTTTCCTTCACAAATTAACCAAATCTCTGGGTTTATGCTGCATAAAAATGATCGTATTTGATCAGAATCATCAAAGTTAGCCATTTTACTGAAGTCAGTCTTTACTCCATTTATTAACAGTTTAATGGTCCTATATTACGCAAAATGGACTCTTGTTGCTTTTAGCCATGTTGTAATGTTGTTACCTCATCAAAAAAATACCTGGAGTTGTGTTTTGTTTCATTCACACGTTTGAGTAACCCTTTATTATTAGTCTGTCTACATCTCCAAAGCTCAAAATGCTTAGTTTTCAAGTTAACAGCTCCTATTGGGAGTTTAAAAACATTAAAAACGTATTACCACATGACATCAGAAGGTGGAACAGAGTGTTTTCGGTTAGAGAGAAGAACTCAGCCTAAATGTGCAGGGTTTGTGTGTTAAACGTGTGTGTATGAAACAAAACACCACTCCAGGTCTGTTGTGATGAGGAAACAACATTAGAACAGTGATCAGAAAATAGCGTAATATGGGCCTTTTAAATACAGCATTTTCACTGACTCTGAGCAAATATTTATCAGTAACACTTTTATATTCCAAGAATAAATTTGATCAAACAAATGTCAAAAATAAGATTTGTCCAAAGTACAGTTACTATAGCAACTTCGCTTGCGCCAAAGTATCTGGGCATACACATTCTGGAAAACCCGGGCAAGGTTCTGAAACAGCCAATGACATCCCACATGGCCCTTGCACAAAGCTGACTCTCTTGGGAAAATCAGGAAAAAGGAACATAAGAAACTAGAGAAATATCAGGGGCTCAAAGAAGAGCTGAAGGAACATGAGAAACTAGAGAAATACCAGGGGCTCAAAGAAGAGCTGAAGAAGGCCTGGAAGGTGAAGGCATCAGTGGTGCCCGTGGTCATCAGAGCACTCGAGGCAGTGACCCCCAAACTGGAGGAGTGGCTACAGCAAATCCCAGGAAAAACTTCAGACATCTCAGTCCAGAAAAGTGCAGTACTAGGAACAGCAAAGATACTACGCAGAACCCTCAAGCTCCCAGGAGGACCTGAGCGTGGAAGAGAGGATGAGACCACCCGCGGAGGGTG
>KN486961.1:0-14612 GCA_000787095.1 Periophthalmodon schlosseri | reverse complement strand
AGACAGAGAGAGGGGAAGAGAAAGGAGAGAGGGACAGGGAGGAGAGAGAGGGAGAAACAAAGAATTACAATGGAATTTAAGCAGAGAGGGAGGGAGGGAGGGGGAAGAGGGAGACAAAAACAGAAAGAGCGTGAAGGAGTGAGGAAAGGAGGGAGAGAGGGAGGGAATCGGGGAGGGAGGAAGAGCCGAAGAGAAAGGAGAGCGCAAGGGGGAGGAGAGAGAGAAATAGAAAGAATTACAATGCAATTTAAGCAGAGAGGGAGGGAGGTAGGGAGAGAAGGAAGGAGGGAGAGGCAGGGAGGAGAGAGGGGAAGAGAAAGGAAAGAGGGGAGGACAGAGAGGGTGAAACAGAAAGAATTACAATGCAATTTAAACAGAGGGAGGGAAGGAGAAAGGGGGGAGAGGGACAGAGAGAGAGAGAGAGCGAGGGAATCAGGGAGGGAGGGAGACGGAGAGAGGGGAAGAGAAAGGGAGAGCATGGGAGAAGTAAAGAGGGAGAGATGAAGACGAATGGATAGAGGGGGGAGACAGAAACAATGAATTACAATGCAATTTAAGCAGAGAGGGACGAAGGGAGAGAGAGGGGAAGACAAAGGGGGAGGGAGGGAGAGAGGGAGAAACAGAATATTTTACAAAACAAAATCATATCTGAAGGAGCGGCACAAGAAACACAAAAGTTCTGATCATTTCATATTGTCGACATAAAGCTTTTGCCACTTAGACTTACTCACAGTGAGAAGAGGAACCACAACTTTTAAGAGTAAGAGTAACTTTACTTCAATAAAATATTAAGTAGGAGTAAAAGTATACGCTAGAAAAGTACTCTGAAAAATGCTATTTCTTTTAGTTACTCAGCTAAAAGAGGTACTTAAGTGTGTGTGGTGTCCTTGTATTAACATCATGGTATTTCTTTTAAAATATAATTACAAAAACAGAAAGAAACACAACAGTTACACAAACTTTTAACATTTAACAGCCCAAAACACAACATTTAACTTTATATTTTCTCAATAAATAACTCTCTAATAAAGGTGAATGGCAACACACAAACTAAACTGGATGCCCTTCCGGTCCCAGCCTCTATTTATCCAGGCTTGGGACTGGTTCAAACGGTTCTGCAGCTTGAAACTCTCAACAGCAAACTCCAGCTGCGTCCGACACAAGAAAACACCATGATTACACCGTGATCAGGTATTGACTCAACCCAGATCCAATTTCTTCTTGGTTTTAGTCTGAAGAAAGCCTGTGAAATGGGGGGAAGATCAGCCGTTTTGTGTAGCGTTTAAGCAAAAAAGCTTTTGAAATAGTGAAAGTAAATAGCTTCTTTTGGTTGAGAAGTAAACAGCTAAAAGTGCGTGGAAACTGTTTTGACTGAACAGGTGCCGATAAACACATATAACTGGCAAGATTCGGAACATTCAAAGTTCATTTTACGACTTTGTATTATTTATTTCTTATTCTTACGGATAATTATGATAAAAATAATTAAAGTCTTGATAATAAATAAGGAATTCATTTGTAGAAACATTATTACAAAAGTGCACCGTGTAATTTTACTGGTGGGGCTGCGTCGTCTGCCTGTCTCACGGAAATGTTTTTGCTTTGCCGGAAATGTTCCACTTTAGAGCATTAATAAATTCGTCCATCTTGCGTTTATTTAATCACACGCCAAACAAACACACAAATATCGACCCCTAATCCAACCTAACCGTGCAGCGATGGTAAATTATTAACTTGTTCCCTTAAACAAAAAAAAAAATTATATCTGTATATTTTTTACACTGGATGTGACAAAGTGGAGCTCCGTACAGCGGCCGCAGACTCTCTTGCATATTGCGGAACATTACAAAAACGCAATAACATCTCCATGGAGACGAGCACGTGCTAGACTCTCCACTAGAAGACGTACACACTGTTCTGCTGTACCTGATTTTTACTCAAAAACCTTAAAAATGTAAAAAACAGAACTAATATATTGAAAACGGTCTGACTCTCCAAATCCCTGTATCCCTGTTTTGACCCTCGCTGCGCCCTGTAGACTGCAGTCCCCGCACTGACCTCCAGGGTGAACTCGTTGCTGGTGTAGCGTCCGTTGAGCTCGGAGCAGGTGAGTCTGAAGCGTCTCTCCGTGACGTGCGACGGCTGGTAGTTAAAGTAGCGCACCTCCCGGATCACCTGCTCGTAGTTCGACATGGAGTCCACGCCTGAGGGAGAGAGAGAAAAAGAGAGAGGAGGGGGAGGTATGAGAGGATGTTTGACAGAGTATGGAGTGTGGTCAGGGCAGTCAAGGCAAAATCTAAAATCATCACATGTCAAATTATATCCAAATAATCCCATTTTCCCTTCACTTCTGCCTGTTTGAAGCACGGTTGTAGTCACGGCGTCCTTTAGTACACCCTACTGGCCACTGAGCAGACTGCATCAAACGCGGTTTTCAGTGAGTAGTTTTCTGTGTTACGGAGGCCATGCCGCGCCACACTCTCAACATGCTTTTACAGCGCTGAATAAACCCCATGGAGGCATCAGACATCTGAGGAGTGAGCATGTGCAGCAGGAGACGACAGCCTTTCAACACATCTGACTGAAATAACTGGCTTTATCTTCACGTTTCTAGTGATTAGATGTTACTTAGAAATACAGTCATTTAATCAAACAGGAGCTAGTTTCAGGGCTAGTTTGTGTGAAATGGTGAATCCGGACGGAGCAGTGGAGCCCGTCTGGTCTGTGACCTGTGTATTTATGAAGGAGCGACAGAGTTGGTGGAGTAACGGGACTATTACACGTGTGTGGAGGAACATGTGCCTGTTCTGGACCTGCTCCGCTTCAATGAAATACATTGCCTGCACACATAGGACTTTAGGCGGATAACAATACAATTTCCAATAGGCACACAGAATATGAAAAGTCAAACTGTGAAAAAACTACATCAGACCAGTGCACCTGTCTGACCAGTGCACCTGTAAGACCAGTGAAATAACAATAGTACGGGAGGCTCAGCTGCATAAATGAGATGTAGGACACACTACAAAACCTATTTCAGACATGTGTCCATGTTATAGATGGACTTACTATATATGGAGATGTCTCAGATGGACTTACCATATATGGACATGACTCAGGTGAACCTACCATACATGGACATGTCTCAGATGGACTTACCGTAAATGGACATGTCTCAGATGGACCTACCATATATGGACATGTCTCAGATGGACCTACCATATATGGACATCCCGGAGGTGGAGTTTGTTGCGTCCAGGTGCTTCCCAACGAGGGCGCTCCGCTGCAGTTGTAGAGACTCTTGCTCCGCCCTCAGCTCTTCCCCCAAAACAAGCACATCGCAGTAGTCCAGGTTATGGATGATCTCCTCCAGCACCCCAGGGCGACGCACTGCACCCACAGACACATACACAAAGTCACGTGACCTCTAGTTTTGTCAGCTTCTTAAAGGAAAGGACCCCAGGAAGACGAGCTGGCTCTCGGGTACAGCTAACGGGGATGCTAATCAATCAATCGATCAAACTTTACAGCTCTCAAGGTGACCAAAGTGCTTTCCAATAAAACCAGCACAATATAAGAACATTCAAAACATTAAACATTGAAACAAAAACAAATTGTACAAAGTGTCACTGCATTACTAAGTGTTAAAAGCCGGTCTGAGTAAATACGTTTTGAGCCTAGATTTAAACAGGCCAAAGTCTGTGATAGTGGCAAATCAGGGGGCAGTTTGTTCCAAAGTCTGGGAATAAATAAACAAATAAACAACCTGAATAAATGGAAAGGAGTTCATTAGGAAGGGCATCTGACATACTATTAAACTGCACATTTGTTGAGCTGGTTTATGGTCAGTACTGGGCCTAACTGAATGAAACAAAAACTGGCACAAAGGTCGGTGTCTTCTCTCTCAGCGTGAATAAACAAAAGTGAAATAATCACAGTAGCTTTAGAAAGTGGCGCATGATTTTTATATTTCATTCAAACACAAACACAAACACTCCCATCGTTTACAGGCCCCCGTCTCCATCTGAAATCATGACTTCATCAAATTCCAGGATGTGAAAACAATATGATTTACTATGTCCATTGATTTGGATTTGGGTTTCATGATTTGAACTCTGTATTATGAAGCCACGTGGAACTAGGGATGGGACGATAAACAATAATATTGTTTATCGTGATATAAAGGGTTGACAATAATCGCGGAACGTTCCATATAATCGTGATAATTGCCATTATTTCGCCAGAATGAGCAGAAAAAACCTACTTCTCCCTGATGTTCTCTTCTAGATCATTGTTGTCTTCACTGATAACAAAGTACAGTCCTGTAACAGCTGTTTAATATGGGAACCTCATTGTTGTCTTCACTGATAACAAAGTACAGTCCTGTAACAGCTGTTTAAATATGGAACCTATTCATAATGTTAAAATTATAATTATTCATGTCCAGAGCATTTTTAAACTGTCAGCAACTTTAATAAATATCGTGATATAATCGTTAATCGCAATTATTTTGGACATGATAATCGTGACACCAAATTTCAGTATCGTCCCAGGCCTAGTTGGAACATAATTTGTTTTATTAGATTTTAAATTTCATCTTTTACATATTCAACACAAATATTCATACCTGAAATTCCAACTAAATTCGTCCAAATGAGTTTTTACAAAAAATCAAAGTGTGAAATTCACCAGCACTGAACCTTCTAAATCTGATGAAACTAATGATGTCTCCCACAGCCCTGTGGGGTGATGCTGTTGAGATACTGCACAATACAAAAATAAATCTAATTGAGATGAATTGCTGGATGACAGATGGTGAGCTCTGCTCCTCTTCTTCAGGCTAATGAAGAACTACAAAGCCGTACAACTGAATATTCCCTCATAGAACAGGTCTGTCCCATCACCAGAGCTCCAGACAGCTGCAGGAGCACCTCCTGCGTCTGTTCCCCCAGTCTCCTGCTCCTCTCTGGGGTACAGTCCTCTCTCTCTCCCCCCGTACACTCCCTCGGGATGGAACCATTTAGCGTCTCCCCAGGGGACGAGCGAGCAGAGGGACGTGTGGGGTCTTCCTCTCTCTTACTCTAACGGCAAACTATTCATGTAGTAATATACGTGTAAGCTGGCCATAATGAAGACTCATACAGTTTTGTGCAGTGAAAAATTGTACAAGTCAACAAATCATTTTCTTTGCCAATGAAACAACAGATAAACTTATTACAAAATACAAAAGGCACAAAACTTTTACTTGCCCAAACTGCATTAGATCGGCATAAGTGCTTTGCTGAACAAAATTTAAACAAAAAGTGTAGCTCAAAGAAAAGTGGTTAAATGTGCACTACGCAACATTTCTGGTGAGGATCCATTACCTGCTGGTCTCCATGGAGATGTTATTGATTTACCTGGAATGTTCCACATTATGGATTAAAAGTGATCTATCTTGAATTCATAGTAAAAGAAAAATTAAATTCTGTCGACTGGACAAAAAGCTCTTTGAGTGAAGATGTTTCGTCAAACTTGTTTTCCCCATCCTCCCTGTAACTAACTGTTGAATGCACAGATTTAGAAAAAAACAAATTTTCTTGGTGGCATTAAAACGTAAATTAAACTGCGTATTGTCTTGTGGGAGTAGAAAGCAGGATTTCCGGTATGTTCTGTGTCCTATATTATTTGAAAAAGAATAAATCAAGATCTGAAACTAGCGCTGACCAAAGCACAAATACTACGTAGCCAATATAATAGAAATTCACTGCGATGCTATGGGGACTTTAAGTGTGTGGGTGGCTCGGAAATACATTCAAATGGAAAATCCAGTCGGGAAAAATCTCTTGCCGAGCGTAATAATCCATAAATGACCCAGAATGGAAGTGGTTTTTACAAAACACCATGAGCTAAAGACTTGGTGACATTGGCAGCGGTTAAAGTTATCGTAATAAAGTCGTTTGAGTGCGAGTTGAGCTGCTTAATAACACAAATGACTGACACAGCGAGACAATAGATCAGAGCAGAACGCCAGCCAGATTAACAGGGATTCACCAAAAAGAAATAATTTGATTTATTGGGAATCCTTTAAGCCTCGAGAGGGCACACAATCTGCTCATTATAAAACTCCATCGCAGCTGCTTGGGTCCACCACACACACAGACGCTCGCAGACACGGTTTTTCCATCTCCTACCAGTTTTTTTTTTCTTTTTCGTTTCACTTTCTTCGCAGGCTCTGGCTAATCTGTGGATCCCAGCTGCAGTCTATTTCAACGGGAGAAAGAGCTGAAAGCAATGCCCCTCTCTTTCTCCCTTCTATACCGCTACATTAGCCACGACGCAGGGCTAAGTCATCACCGCTGGCATTGGGTTTGGGATTGTTAGTCGGCTAAAAGAGTTTGGTTCTAGCTCCATATGTCCTGGTCAGATTGGCAAAGGCAAAATATATGAAATGCATTTGCTTGTTAGTTCCACACTGTTCATACTGTATATTTTCAGGAATGTGTCATGTTAAACATAATACAAATGGAAATGGTCACGTTTTTATATAGCACTTTTCCACCTTCAAGGCACTTCTTTCTTTCTTTCTTCTTTTTTTGTCAGGGACCATGTACAAATTCATTAATCTTACAAAAAGAAAAGATGATTTGTACCAGATTTAGCTACTGCTACTTTCCATCTATAGTCCCTGGGCAGGTGAACACACATTAAAACTACACAAGAGCGGGATTTGAACCGCCAACCTTCACCTCAGTGGGCAAACGCTGTACCAACTGAGCTACTCTTGCCTCCGACGTGCCGACAAAGTAGTAGTAATAGTCAATCTTTGTTTATCCCTGTCGTCTGCATAAAAACGGGTCACTTTTCTGGTTAAAGGTCAGCCACCTGCTTGACTCCAGATGTTATTGCCTTCTAGAATGTTCCACAATATGGCATTAAGCGTGTCTATCTCCATGGAGAGAAGATGACGTCACTAGATAACCGCTAGCACTGGGTTTGGCCTTGTTAGCCGGCTAAAAGAGTCGAGTCCTCGTTCTCTCTGTCCCGGTCAGATTGGCGAATGCTTGAAAAAATATGGATAAAAATACATGCAATTATTCAATTATTCACTGAAAAATAAACAGACGGGAGCTTTTTGTTACTCAAAAAGAATAAAAACATCTTAATAAAGTTGCTAGAAAATTTTGCGATCAGATGTAAAAAAAAAAAAAAAAAAAAAAGTGCATTACTGTCCAGATGTGCCAAACGCCTACAGCCTGCAAACTTTGTGTAAAACCTTGGAGCGTAAAGTTGCACTACGTAACTTTTCTGGTACAGGGTCCGCCATTTTCTTGTCTCCAGACGTTATCGCTTTGTCTGAAATATCTGCGTAATCCCTCAGTCGTCCAGGTCTGACCCATCGCAAGAGAGTTTGTAGAGGTTTTATTTTTCTTTTGCGACGGCTTTGTCTAAAATGTTCTGGCTTTGTCTAAAACGTTCCACAATACGGCATTAAACTGATCAGTCTCCATGGAGAGAAGCGGACGTCACTACAGTTCCAGTTCCAGTTACGACAGGACAAAGAGCTGAAAGCAGCGTCCCTCTCTAATACTTCTCCATTAGCCGCAACGCAGGGCTAAAACTTCACCGCTAGCTCTGGGTTTGGGATTGTTAGTCGGCTAAAAGAGATACACTACGGAACTTTTCTGGCGATGCGTCAGCCGTCTGCTTGTTATTACCCGAAAATTCTTGGAGGTTTGACGACGCAATCCCTCGTTCATCCCTCGTCGCCCGTCTGTCAGCCAAACTTCGCGTAAACACTCGTCTTTTCTCGCTTGTCTTGCCTAAAACGCTTCGCAATACGGCATTAAACTTATCTATCTCAAGGGGTCGAAGCAGGTGGCGCCGCCAGGTCGGGTCCGCGGAGAGGCGACCTCGCTCGCTGTGAGAACGCATGTTTGTTAATGTGTTTTTGAGCAACGGAAACACCTGTAATTGAATAAATGCAAAGCAGACAGGTTTAATGCCACACTGTGGAACATTCCAGGCAAAGATGTCTGTAACTTTTGGCTTTTACTGTTCCAGGCGAAGCAATAACACATACTGACATAAGTTACATAGTGCAGCTTTAAATCTGAAGTCCTTATATCGCATTATATTAAAAGAGCATGGCAAGTTTGAAGTGCTATTCATTTATTGTATTTATCTTTCTGTAATTATTATCAAAAATACTTAAAGGTCCTATATTACACAAAATTGACTCCTGTGAGGCTTCAGACATGTTATAATGCTGTTACCTCATTAAAAACATACCTGGAGTTGTGGTTTTTTTTTGTGTTTCTTTCACATGTTTGATTATTAGTCTGTCTACATCTCCAAAGCTCAAAATGCTCTGTTCCACCTTGTGACGTCATGTAGTGGCAGTTTTCAAGTTAACATCTGCCTTTTACCATTTGCTGAGTAGAGATTGGCTATTCCAGGGAGCATGGAGTTTAAAAACACAGCACTTCCTGTATTACCATACGACATCACAAGGTGGAACAGAGCGTTTTCGGTTTGAGAGAAGAACTCAGCGTAAATATGCAGCGTTTGTGTGTTAAACATGTGCGAATGAGACAAAACGCAACTCCAGGTCTGTTTGTGACGAGGAAACGACATTATAACAGGTCAGAAAACACCTAATATCGCCCCTTTAAAATAATCTCTGACGAGGCCAAACTGTATTCACAAAAGGACTGAGAAATAGCCGTGTAATAATGTGAGATAAAAGTGAATCCAAGAAATGATTTTCAATTACAATGGATCTGCACTTTGGGTCTTTCGGGTAAGAAACTCTACACCTTCACCGCTCAAAACTGCACATTTTAAAGTAGTTACAAGTAGTTTGAAGTAAGTACAAAAGTGACTGAAACTTAAGGGAACCGTTTAAAGTCAGACTAAGACGTACGCTCCATGGAGGAATATTCAAAAGTAGTACAAAGAACAGGGCTGGTCATGGCAGGACTTCTGTGTGTGAAAGCTTTAATCATTCTGTGTTTTTTTTTTGGTTTTTTTTTGGTTTCCGTGTCGACAGAGGCGCCGATGAAAGAATGGACTTATATATAACCCCTTTCTTTCCATATTTCTCCCTCCTTTCTTCCTCTCTTTCTTTCTATCCGCTCGTAAGTAAATTTATAATTCATTTTTCCCACTGACTTTCTGAAAAAAATGTTCACGCTCAGGGCCAATCAGCTCTGTGGAAACTAATGACCACGAGACCTGTAATTTATTTAAGTTATTAAAACACTTCACATAATCTTAAGTTTTAAATGTGCTTTTTGGACTTAAAGACGACCTACTATGTTTGTGTCTTCTCTATAGTTACCATCTATGACACCCGTGGATCATTATGTTATAATTTGCACATTTTAAATCGCAATATTCATCTAAAACGACTTAATAAAAGAAACAAGTTCGCTGACGACCGTGTTAGAAAACTGCGGTGCCCAATGGGAGCAAACGTCATCACAGCAAAGAGTCGGCTCCTCCGAGGGTTAGCTGCAGATCACGCTAACGAGTAGCGTATCAAAATGACTACACAACGCTGCCGAATCCTACTCGTATCACCGATTAAGAAAATAAAATTGGAGAATGAAGTACCGTATTTTCCGGAGTATAAGTCGCACCAGCCAAAAAATGCATAATAATGAAGAAAAAAGTATAAGTCTCAGTTCAAACTATAAGTCCCGGCCAAACTAGAAAAAAAGTGCGACTTATAGTCCGGAAAATACGGTAAGTACGTCACAGTGGGCGTGTGCTGATGGCGGTGAAAACGGGAGTTGATCGGCAAAATGGCGTCTTGAAAATAAGCGATTAAGGATTGCTCAAACATGCACGGATCACTCCAAAAACAACGTCAGAGGGTAAACGAGAAGGAAACAACTATGACATGGTTAAATGCTCTGAATAGGTCCGCTTTAACACAGCCGCGTTAGCATATTAGTTACCGCATATCTGATTAGCCTCTGCAATGTCTTTGAACTCTTAATATTTGAATTGTCTATGGGAAAAATGGAAAACGTACTTCCGGAACCGGAGCGGACTTGGAAGTGGGCGGGACTGTTGAGCTCCACATGTGACAGTACAATGAGACTTAGGATTTACAAACTTCATTTAGACTTGGTCCTGGTCTAGTTCTTGATCAGTTCCAGGTTTAGTCCCAGTTTCAATGTAGATCGTTTAGCTCCGAGTGGAGCCCAGTATTGATAGTTTGCAGTGGCATCACGCTGAGGGTGTTCTACATGTATCTCTATGACAGAATGTTCAGCAGTTAAGCCGGAGACACGATGCACAAATTAGCACTAAACACTGCAAAATAAGTTTTTTGATAGTCTGAAAACTCAAGTAAACATACAAAATACATTTAAACAACACATTTTCAGGGGTCTGTGATCAATCTGAGTGTTCATGGTCCTGTTCAGGGGTTTGATTATCAACAAAAAAGTGAGAGCGACTAACTGAAAAACTGTTGGCTAATGCTAACTAGCTTGTGGCTGTAATGTTATTTGAGAGGGACTTGTTTAACAGCACAAATCAGTTCACCTGTCGTAGCTCCAACTAAGTCAGCTCTTTGTGGTCAGCTACTTTTTCGCTTTAGTTCCGTACAGACGGGCTGAAATTATCCAAATGATTCTAGTAAAGGTGTGTGGAGTTTAAAAACACAGTGGAGCACTTCCTGTATTACCGAATGACATCACAAGGTGGAACAGAGTGTATTCTGTTTGAGAGAAGAACTCAGTCCAAATATGCAGGGTTTGTGTGTTAAACATGTGTGAATGAAACAAAACAACACAACTCCAGGTCTGTTTTTGACGAGGAAACAACATTATAACATAGATCAGAAAATAGTGTGATATGGGCCTTTAAACTGCCAAACTCACCTTGAATTTAAGCCTAATTATACATATCTAGGAGGCTCTGTCACAGGTCGTACCTGTGTGGTGCTGCGTGGGACCGTCTATCTTCTTCACTGTGCTGATGATGTGTAGGTCCTGGAAAAGCGCGATGCCCCCTGGTGCCCGGAGGTCGGAGGCGGGCCAGCTCAGCCTCTCCACTCCTGTGATGGTGATCCGAGGTTCGCTGGGCTGCAAAACCATCACCACGGCATCGATGTCCGGGATCGAGATGCACGTGTCCTCTCCAAAACACCTGAGACAATAGAGAGCATCATGGGAAATGTAGTATAACTGGGTTATAGCATGGATCTATTAAAATAACTGGATAGGGTAATGCTGCTTAGAGCTGTCTCGAGTTGGATTAGTGGCCACTCACTGGTACTACAACAAAAAAATCCCTCCTGCCCAGAAAGGATTTTTTCATAGAGCGTAAATGTAATCACAAACTGCTCGTGTTCGGCTGACAGGGACTGACAGGGGCTGACAGGGACTGACAGGGGCTGACAGGGCACCTACAACTTTCACAAAGGTTGAATTTTGTGGCGAATTTTACCTATTTTCAATACATAAACTTTTTCTCAGCTCAAAATCCGTTTGTCTTAAAAAAGCTTTTTAATCGTTAGCTTCGACTACGCTCTGTGTCTGCTGTAGCTAAGCTCAAGCGCTGATTGGTTAGAGCGGTCACGTGGTACGACATGAACGAGCATGTGAGCGATGCGAATGAGCCACACTGTCGTGAATGAGCCGCAGGTTTAAAACATGGTTCAGAAGCTCCTGGAAGCACAAACATTACAATTTGTAATTTATTTATTATTCCCTTGCCTCCTTCACAGCCGCTCCGCTCGCTCTCATCACATAAAGTGCCATGGGGAGTAGCTCAACTGCGCACGGTCCATGGGCGGGACCGGATGTACCTCGCTGCTAAAGGCTAAACTCGCGTCATGTGCCATTGAGCATGGACCATTGACTTCAATGTCCGGCCGTGTTTAGACCCCGGGGCTTGGGTTATACATTTAATAAGACTGTGAAGGTGAAATCAGAAAAAAAAATTACTCAAATGTTAACTCAACTCCACATACCTCTATGGAGATGGCGCCTCACCTTTATGATTCCATGGAAACAGAAAGTACTTCAGAACATTCTCCACGGAGATAGATACGTTTAATGCCATACTGTTGGTTATATAGTTTATATCCAAAGTAACGACATTTCCATGGAAACAAGCAGGATCCGCTCAAGGCCAAATAAGGTCAGGTCAGTCAGGTTTGTGGAGATGCAAGCCCACTCACAGCTACGTTTTTTCAGTGCAATAAAAAAAGGAAGGAAAAAAAAAAGGTTTTATTTTTTGTCCAATTTTTTTTGGCTAAAAAGTTACACAGTGGTTGTCTGGCAAATCCAGACTGATCTCTCTGTATTTTTATTACAAATTGATATCAGTCTGGTCCCCATGTCCTCTGCTGTGTCTCAAGCCCAAACATGATCGTCCAATCAGATTTGTTTTTTTCAGTGACACATGTGAAACGAAGGAGCTCATTGGTCGCCTATGATTTACAAATAAAATCACATTCCTCTCACCTCAGATTAACAGAGTTTAGTGCTTCGTGCAATGAATTCTGCAGAAATCCGCCATGTTTTTCAACCCCTGTGATATTTTTTTCCTTAATTTTTTCCAATATGGATGGATCATGCATGTCTCTGATTGGCTAATCCACCTGTCAATCAAACCCTTCTGAAAACGGGGCGATTCAGCAGTGACCAGACTCACATCTTCATAAAGTATTGAACAAGTGTGTGTTCTGGATCCCAGGCAAACGCAGTGGGGCTTTAAATTACAACAGTTACCAATATGTAGTAAAGCTAATGTTCTTTTTATGTCTGTACAAATGTAACAGGACAAAGATGGAAAACCAATGAAATTTAAAAACACACTTTACTGCACAGTTAATCAAAAGCCCAAAGAAAATGAGTTATAATAATATTCAATACGATTCTCAGCTGTACACTGCTACTACACGAAACTGTTAGTTACATTTGATTATAAGTCTTTCAATATTTAGGCACTTTAAAAATGGGCCAATCCACATCTCGAGAGACTTTGAACGGAGTTTCTGCCCATATCTGAAAAAGTAATGAACGGCCGCGCAGTATGTCCTTACAAATAAATGGCTCCCACTAAACTTTGAAAACATTCCTTTCTTTTTCACCTTGACACAGATCTGCTCAGCCTTTACACTGTACAGGGAATATACAGCAATAACTCCAACAATGATTTTCTTAAAACGCTAACCTCGACCCAGATGCAAAACGCGTACAGTAAATTCTTAGTAACACGGAAAACATCTTTGGAATAACATTCTTAACTACAGAGTTGTATTATTACCATATACCAGGGGTCGGCGACCCGCGGCTCCGGAGCCGCATGCGGCTCTTTCATCCTTATGCTGTGGCTCCGTGTGGCTTGGGAAAATAGTAATAATATTTAATTGAAGTGTATTTTATTTGTGTTAGTTGTTTTTTTTTATTGTAATTCTAAATTACAAGTTTATTGTGATCTTGAAATATTAAAATGTTATTATTTTTCGTCGCTCAAAATAAGCGTCACACTCGCGGAAGCACAAAGGTGATATAAGGATGACGGCTCATGGCATTTTTTGTTTGGTACATGGATAATTTATGTTCAGCTTTTTAATTCATTTGAAAGAGACCTTCAGCTTGGCGTGTTTTTTTTTTTTGTTATTACATTTTAAGAGTTCAAAATGTGTTCATTATATAAATACAATTTTATTTTCTCTGTAGCACTTCATGGATTTCATAAGCAACACACTATACTTGTTTATACAAAGCGTAAAGGCAAAAAAAACCCCAATATATACAGTGTTATCTTCATTTTAGATGTCAAAAAGTATTTGCGGCTCCCAGTGTTTTCTTTTCCGTGGAAACCCGGTCCACATGGCTCTTTGGGTGTTAAAGGTTGCTGACCCCTGCCATATACCGTACTTTAGGGTAGCAGTGCACAGTGGACTACGTGACCCATTAACCAGAAGGTGGGCAGTTCAAACCTCACCTGGAGTCGTGAGTTTGGGTTCATTATCAGGGATGCAAAGCAAAAGTTAACATAGGTTTGTGCCTCTTCGGTTGACTTGATACTAAATGTGTTTTATTCGGCCGTTTCATTTCTACTTCCCTAGATTGTTGTGTGCTGTTTTGGGGGCCACAAAACTCAGTGATTCTTTACAACCAAACACATCTACTAACAATGGTTCTTTTACTTCTAGTTAATGGTAAATGGTAAAAGGTCACATTTTTAGACAGAGCTTTTCCGCCCTCAAGGCAAAGTGTCTTACATCAAGGAACCACTCACGGATTCACACACACACACATTCACTCACCAGTGTACGCAGACACTGGGGGCGAGGTGGGTTAAGTGTCTTGCCCAAGGACACAACAACAGCATACATCTGTGTGAGCTGGAATCTAACCGCCAACCTGTGGATCAGTGGATCTGACCGCTAAACCGATGAAGTTTACGTCAAGAGCGGGATTTGAACCGCTAACCTTCAGATCAGTGGACAAACACTCGACCAACTGAGCTACTGTCGTCCAGAACAGAAACTGAATACTGTATTTGTACCTTTTGTCAAATAAATATGAATGAAATATGAAATTAATAAAATAAACCATCAGCAAATCTTTGGGCCCATATTACACTGTTTTCTCATC
>KN486960.1:20796-31733 GCA_000787095.1 Periophthalmodon schlosseri | reverse complement strand
ATAATAATAATATTATTATTATTAAAAGCACAAGATTGAACAATCTGATGTGAGTTTGTGACACTTTTATTCCACTTTGGCAGGAAACACAGGGAAGAATATTTGTGAACTGAAGTAGTGAGGCGTCCACCTTAGACACACATGTTTATTTCATTCTAGTGTAAATTCACATTTTTATTAGAGATGCACTGATGTAATACTGGTATTGAATATCGGCGTTGGTCCTGTGAAATGAGCCGGATCGGGTATCGGTTCCTTGGTATTGGTTCCATGGTATTGATATCCTGGTTGGGCTTTACTTGGATGTAATAAGACGATTTAGAGGCAGATTTTAGCTCAAAACGTCTCATAATGTTTGAACTTTTCTTATGAAGCTGTTCACAGGCCTGTCGCCATCATCACTATATCCACTTATTGTTCAGTTTAGGAAAGATGGAACTATACAGTTTCTTTGCTCTACTGGGACATTTTTGGTTATTTTTTGTCTACATCATCAGATTTAAGCTGTAAAAATTTGAAAAAATAACTTGTCTGACTCATTACAGACTCAAACTAACGACTGAAGTGTTTCATTCTGCCGTTTGTTTATTGCAGCTCATGATTTTTAACAATATTGTAGATTTAAAATTGTTTTTGTGGTTTAAATCTGCTCGTGTTTTTGTGTCAATGGCATAAATGAGTTTCATATTATTGTCAATTGTTTTTGTGGTTTAAATCTGCTCGTGTTTTTGTGTCAATGGCATAAATGAGTTTCAATATTATTGTCTGTATTTACTTCAGCGATATATCGAACTTCAGAATGTGTTATCGAGCAGGTTTAACTGTTCAGTCTGGTGTGACGTATAATTAACAGTTACATAACACTATTGGATCCATTTTGTAATAAGTGAACTGTGTTTTAGGGAAATAAGAGCCATGTTCCGTCCCTACACTGGTATCAGTTCATACTTAAAGTCAAAGTATCGATATCGGCATCAGAACTGAAAGCTCTGGATCGGTGCTTCCCTAATCTGTATTATATATCATTTTGCCACTTGTTAAATGGTAAACGACCCCTTTTTATACAGCACTTTTTCACCTTCAAGGCTCAAAGTGCTTTACATCAAGGAGCCACTCACCCGTTCACTCACACGTTCACTCACCTGTGCACACAGACACTGGGGGCGAGGGGGGTTAAGTGTCTTGCCCAAGGACACAACAACAGCATTCATGTGTGGGAGCTGGAATCGTTCTACCAGTTATGTTTTAATGTCGAGAGCGGGATTCGAACCGCTAACCTTCAGATCAGTGGACAAACAAACTCTACCAGCTGAGCTACTGTGGCCCCACTTGTCAACGTCTTTGCTCTCCCCGATTTTACTTAAAGTTCGCTAAAAATAATGATCTGTGTTTTGAGTATAACTTTTTTAAACTTCCATTTTGAATATTCTAACATGTCTCATAGTTTGTCGGTTAACGTGCCGTTTGCGAAGTCCTCACCTTCATCGCGCTGGGCCGGGCCTGTCCCGCTCCGCTGATCTGATGAGCCACAAAGAAGGCGATCTTCTCCTTGGTGTTTCCCGGTTTGATGACGTACCACGTGTCCAGCAGCACCCTCCCGTCCTCCACCTGAGCCGCGGAGGAGGAGGCCGCGGAGGGGGCGGAGACAGAGGGAGCCGCGGCCTGGCTCTGGGGCGCGGGGGCCGGGGACACCTCCGGCTCCGGGGGGGTGTTCTCCACATCCACGTCCGCCTCCGAAGCGCCGTCCTCTGGGAGCATACACCCATCTCCCCCTGTGCTGTCAGACAGACGCGAGCCTGAGGAGGGAGAGGAGGGAGAGGAGGGAGAGGAGGGACAGGAGGGAGAGGAGGGAGAGGAGGGAGAGGAGGGAGAGGAGGGAGAGGAGGGACAGGAGGGAGAGGAGGGTTTAGACCTGGGTCCAAACTGGTGCGGTCACTAAATGTACTAATGACATATTGCAGTTTCTTAAAAGGAACTGTCTGTAAGATTTAGATTTTAGATTTTAAACAAAGATACGAGGTAAACACGTTCAAATCACACATAACTTTTACTGAGAACATTGTAATGCTGATTTATTCTTAATTATAAAAACACTGGACGTGATATAATTTGGTGTTTTGGTTCTAGACGATTGTCCAATCATAAAGCAGAATGAGAATCACATGACTCTCTCATTTGGGTTGCCAGGTTCAATGCTGAAATCCAGTTGTTTTAAACCTAAAATGCCTCTCTCTGATCTGATTGGTCACTAAACCCCAGCACCTGCTCCAATCATGAGTCAGTGCTAGTGCAGCCTGTGCAGCTCAGTGAGTGAATCTGGAGGTTCTGAACATGAGGCCTGTCCATAAACTGAGAATGAGACACACTGTATGTGTCTCTAGCTGCAGGTCCAGGCTCAGGTTCACATCTGATAGTGAAATATAAAAAAAAACAAAAACAAAACACATTTGGATCACATTTTGAGTCTAATTTGAAAAAACTTTGATTACACATTGTACATTTATGATAGAACTGTATTTTATGTCTGAACTAAACCATGAAGCATTTACACTCACTGAAATGGTCCGACTAAATAAACTCTTGTTGGACTAAAGACATGTGCTGCCGTTCGATTGGTCGACTAAAAAGGGGGCGTGGCAAAAGCTCTCAAAACTATTACATATCCCTGTGTATCTGACCCAAACTGCACTGACAAGACGACACCTGCAGGGGGAGCTCATGCAAAAACTACTATTTATGCAGAAAAAAATTAGTTCTAAGAAACAGTGTATTTGTGTAAAGACAGATTAAATTTGTGAATCATGAGTTTAATCTGACTTTTTACAGATAAATACAAAAAAATACACTGCAGCCCTACTTCTACGCACATTTAGTTCAGTAGTTTAGCTCCAACATGCTAAGCCCCTCCCCTCTCATACGACATCTCCGGCACTTACAGATAGGTGGCGCTGGAGCGGGCCCTGTCCCGCTCACGGAGCCCGCAGATCGGGGCTTGTTCTGGGTGTAGGTGCCGAAGGGTCGGGGGCACCACAGCCGGATGTGGGAGAAGGTGTCACGCTCCATCAGCCCCGGGACGATGGGCCTAAGCGGGGAGCGCCGGCATGATCCTCCCCCAGAGCGGAGCCTTCCACTGGGGCAGAGAGAGAGGCGCGGGGGGGGGGAGTACCACACACACAACCTGGAGAGAGAGAGAAGAGGAGGAGGAGGAGGAGAAAGAGGAGGAGAGGGTTAGAGCACAAGTTATAGCTGTGAGATTAATCCAAAACACAATCAAAATAATCAGCAAATCTAAAGACTGCCATTTTTGAAGTCCCATAATTTCCTTCACAAAAAATGTACAAACATGTTCTGAAGTGTCTCTGTGTCAGATGCCCTCCCTGTGATCTGTCAGATGCCCTCCCTGTGTGTCAGATGCCCTCCCTATGATCTGTACAAACATGTTCTGAAATGTGATTCTTGTATCACTTTGTCAGTTCAGATTTCAGTGTCGGCCAGTTCTTCTGGACGTGTTTAAAATGCGTCGGTCAGTTCATCTGGACGTGTTTATAATCAGAGTCACACATCTTGTCAGAAAAGATTTCCGTTTGTGTAAATGTGTGTAAACCTTTAGGGTAAATCTCTCGGTGTAACATCAGTGAAGACAGACGCAGCCTCCTCCTCTGCTTCTGTTCATCTCTATTACATTAAGAGCTCCATCACCTCTTCATCCTCTTTCACTCTCTCTCTCTTTTCCATCCTTCTCACACTCCATTACTACACTGTTTCTTCTCCCCCCCTTCTTCTTCTTCCTTTCTCCTCTCTCCCTCTTCCTCTTTTTCCCTTTCATTTCTATCACTCTCTCCATCTGAAAGCTCTTAATCTAATCTGACCTTCTGGTCCATATCACATTCTAGAGTTTACCTCAAGTACTTTAGGTTAAACTGAGCTGAAGGAACATTAAAAACAGGTCTCCTCCAGGTCTACAAGTCTCCCCCAGGTCTACAGGTCTCCCCCAGGTCTACAGGTCTCCCCCAGGTCTACAGGCCTCCCCCAGGTCTACAGGCCTCCCCCACGGCCACAGGCCTCCTCCAGCCCACCAGCTCTACAGGCCTCCCCCAGGTCTACAGGCCTCCCCCAGGTCTACAGGCCTCCCCCAGGTCTACAGGCCTCCCCCAGGTCTACAGGCCTCCCCCAGGTCTACAGGCCTCCCCCAGGTCTACAGGCCTCCCCCAGGTCTACAGGCCTCCCCCAGGTCTACAGGCCTCCCCCAGGTCTACAGGCCTCCCCCAGGTCTACAGGCCTCCCCCAGGTCTACAGGCCTCCCCCAGGTCTACAGGCCTCCCCCTCGGTCTACGTCCCCGTCTAGTCCCTGTAAACATAATGCAGACTTCAGAGGAGGTCACACAGGCTGGAGCTCCAGGCACACGCGGGTCTATTTTTATCCCAGATTGGAGGCTCGTGGGTGGGGTGACAGCGCCTGGCCTCTCCCTGTCTGTGAGAATTACCCAGAGTGCTTTGGGGCTGCTCTGTGCCAGCTGTAGACGAGCTGGGGCCAGAAACATGTCCAAACACTTAAGACGGAGGAGCAGGTGACTGACTGAACGCGCCACGTTACTCAAATTCTAGTTTTGATAGTTTTTAGTATCGATTAGTGTCTGATTTTCGAGGGAACAACACATTTTGGGGCTCAGTATTTACCATATGTACATTTTTTTGCAATACTGGGACATTTTTATTATCGTTGTTGTAATAAAATGCTTCATAAGTTGTTATAGTGACAGGCCTGGTTGAAGCACGGTGCCTCGTATGAATGTGGTGTGTGAGTGTAGGTGGCACATATTGACAGGCTCGCATCTGTCAGTCTGCCCCAGGGCGGCTGTGGCTACTGTAAAGCCTGTGAAGTAAAAGAGAGGCTGGCTAAGAGAGGAGCGGAGAGGGGCATAAAGAGGACAGAGGGGAAGAGAGAGGAGAAGAGAAATGGACTGAGAGGAGAGGAGAGAGGAGGAGAGAGATGGGCTGAGAGGGGCAGAGATAGAGAGGAGAGAGGGGAAGAGAGAGGAGGAGAGAGATGAGCTGAGAGGAAGGGAGGGGGGGGAGAGAGGGGGAGAGAGGAGAAGAGCATATTACAATATCACATTACACCTGAAGCCAAAAGAAAGACCAAAGAGACAACTCTCAGTCTCCTGTTACAAAAGAATCAAACCAGGAGGAGAGAGGAGGGGAGGAGAGGAGGAGAGGAGGAGAGAGGAGAGAGAGAGGAACAGGAGAGAGGAGGAGGAGAGAGGAGGAGAGCTGAACTTATCCAAATGATTCTAGTGAATGCGTGTGGAGTTTAAAAACACAGTGGAGCACTTCCTGTATCACCACATGATGACATCACAAGGTGGAACAGAGTGTTTTCAGTTTGAGAGAAGAACTCAGCCTAAATCTGCAGGGTTTGTGTGTTAAACATGTGTGAATGAAACAAAACACAGCTCCAGGTCTGTTTGAGACGAGGAAACAACATTAGAACATGAAGCTTTCAGAGTCAGTTTTGTGTGTTTCCAGAGTCGTGTTAATATTAAAGTGTGAGTGTTGTGAGCGTGTGCTGCGCTCGTGAGGAGAGAGACTCGTGAGTCTTTAAACAGGAGCAGGGATTAAAACTGCTGCGGATCACGATCTCACACACACACACACGCACAGAGGCACGATACTGAGGAATGAGTCTGCTTCATGTGCTTTGATCAGATTTACTATTAAAAAAAAAAGAAGAAAAACTCAAGATAAAACCCACCCAGGTCACATTTAAACCCGTCCAGGAGAATTCACATCTGAGGGACTGAAATATGAACTTTAAACTCATCCAGGCGCATCTGACACACGGGGAGGGCATCTGACACACACAGGGACATTCCAGTTTCAACACATAAATCTACACTCAGTTTCATTAAAGCTGCACTATGTCACTTTTCTGATGGACTCTGGTCAAAATCACATCATCTGAAGCTTTAAATACTTTTACTTTTTACTCTTTAAGTACATTTTTAGACAGGTACTCTAATACACGTGATGCTTTTACTTTTGTTTTAGTATTTGTCCTGGTATCTGTACTTTTACTTCTTCCACCGCTGTTTGGTTCTGTCTCGTGACGGAGGGAGGGCATCTGACTGATCTGCCTCTGGATTTACCACAGTGCAGATGACTTTATGTATATGATTTTAGGGTTCGTCGGAGCACAAAATGGCGCCTTGTTTACAGTTTGAACAGAGACGAGCTCAAACTGGGGAAGTGTTTTTGACTGAACAAAGCGCTCTGCATGTTTCACATTTTATTCTCCAGGACAGAACAGGTCCTGGTGGTTCACCTGGAATCACATCCGCATTCTCTTCAGGGGAACGTTACCAACAATTATTAACTCTGAGAAGAAGCCAGGAACGAATTCACCATGAGCAGGTATCGATACTAAAACAGCCCCACTGACAGAAATGAACCTGAATCTGTTTATAATGATCTGTCTCAGGTATAAGACACACAGACTAGAATAAACCCATGGACCACTATGAACCTCCTGGACACTGAGGGATTACCGTAAATTTCTGACTTTAAGCCGCTACTTTTTTCCCACACTTTGAACCCTGCGGCTTATACAACGGTGCGGCTAATTTACAGATTTTTACTGGCTAACGGCCACCGGGGGGCGCTCTCTAGCAGTAAACGCAAAAGTGAGACAGACGAGGGGAAAGATTATCCACTGCACGTGAACTTGGCATCAATGAACCGATGGTGCGACGTTGGAGGCGGCAGCGGGAAGAACTTAGTCAATGTAAAAAGACGACAAAATCTTCAGAGGAAATAAAAGCAGATGGTCCGTGATGGTGCTGTTTTATTTTCTAAACATGCAGGTTTGTTCATCCCGTGTTGATGCCGTGTTGATGCCGTTTTGGTGCTGTACAGCCAATTTTCAGGCACAATTTGAAAAAAAGTGTGTCTTAAATTAAAACTAAAAAAACCTCCGTGTACCGTCTTTCTGTGAAAATATCTCATGTTACAACATGAAAACCTGCGGCTTATATTCAGGTGCGCTCTATACACAGATAAGGCCACATGGGAATAGAAAACAAAGTACTACCATGTATCAGAACAAGTATAAGACACATAGACTAGTACACGCCCATGGACCACTATGGAACCTACTGGACGATTGAGGGATTACACGGATATAAGGCCACATGGGAATAGAAAAGGGAGTATCTACGGTTTAATGTTGAAAATGACATTCTATTATATCTAAATAAAGAGTGTTTTATTATCATTGTGGTATCGGGATCAGTATCGAGTATCGAGTCTATTCCTTAGAATCTAAATCGAGTTACTGCAGGTGTAAAAAATATTCAAGATGTGTTCAGATGATCCCCAAACGCTGACATCTGTTCACTGCTTCACATTTCTTCAATAAACAACATAGTTATAAACTGGTTTCTTCAAGCCTGTCACAAAAACACATTTTCAGGAGCGATATATTGATTCTGAAAATATCACGATAAACGATACTATTGAAATGAACTTTACCACTTTCACAATAAGATTAAAACAGGACAATCACAGTAAAGCCTTTTCGAAGTGAATCATTTTAAACATAATGTGGCGATGTATAAACAGAGCGATGAAACACTACAGTAATTGTTCTAGTGTCTATAAAGTGTTGTGTAAGTTTATTATTGAACCACAGACAACTCAAACGTCATAATAAAGGCCTAATACTACAGAAAAGTTAGAAAAATGACCCCACTACCCATTCCTCTGGGCTCAAAACTATTTAAATTGTCTTAAAATCATAGACCGTATATATATAAATGGACGTAGCTAACCTGTTAGCTGCCACGTTCCAAACAGGAAGTGATCATGGACGCACTTCTGGCTCCAATTCACTTTACATTGAAAATCTGTGTCCCCTCTCTCTGTACCTGCTGCTGTCAGACTCATTTTGGTCTTAAATGTTCGTATTAACCCTCTACATGATCCTGGGGTTTTTATTTCACTGTTGTGTCTGTAAATCAAGATATGAACATTAATAACAGACAAATCAGGCGCCTTCATTCCCCGAGGTCGCTCCTGGTACCTTTACAGGTTTGATTTTTCAGTTTACACAACAATTTCTTGTGTAAAATGTGACAAAAATCTGTTGTTATTATTGACATTTTAACTAATTACATACATTTACTGTAAAATCCACCATAACCATCGCAGAATCCTGCTGTGTTTTAAACCAGACCCAAAATCCCGAGGCTGTAGTGAGTCCATCTTGTTGACACGTAGTTAGTTCCAGTATCTATAATGTGTCATGTAAGATATTATGGGACCATAGACAACTCAACTGTCAAACAGGCCTAAAACTACAGAAAAATTAGAAAAACTTCCCCAGTGATAAAATATAATTCATGCAGTCGATCCAGTAACTATCCAGACAGGCCTACTCCTTGTGCAATCTTACATCTCGTTGTGTAATGTCTCTGTTTACTCTCACACTGCCCTCCACTTCTCATCAGACACAAAGGAGTGGTCGGGTTTACGTGAATGTGCGTGACCCAAGATATGAGCAATTCAATTTAACTGCGATCAATAAAAGTCACCCACCCTGCACAAACGCCTAAACTACAAACAGCCCGAGGTTTACTACTTCCTCATGACTCCTGAAACAAACACGGAGCCGCTCAGATACAACACGAGCGAAATAACACCTGAAGACAGATATAAAGTCATGTATGTGACAGTATCTGATTTAACGGGCACATGTTACACTGTTTTTTATCTCTGTTATAATTTTGTGAAGGTTTCCTCATCACAAACAGACCTGGAGTTGTGTTTTGTTTCATTCACACATGTTTAACACGCAAACCCTGCAGATTTAGGCTCTTTAGTTCTTCTCTCAAGCTGAAAACACTCTGTTCAACCTTGTGATGTCATCAAGTGGTATACTGTGTTTAACACTCTGTTCAACCTTGTGATGTCATCAAGTGGTAATACTGTGTTTTTAAACTCCACACACCTTCACTAGAATCATTTGGATCATTTCAGTCCTGGAACTGCCAATCTCTACTGAACTAAAAAGGTAAAACGTAGATTTTAACTTGAAAACTACCACTTCATGACATCACAAAGTGGAATTTTGAGGTTTGCAGATGTAGACAGACTAATAATAAAGTGTTACTCAAACATGTGTGAATGAAACAAAACACAACTCCAGGTCTGTTTTTGAGGAGGAAACAGCGTTAGGACATGACTTAAACCTCACAGTGTCAGTTTTGTGTAACATTGGACCTTTAAAAATGAGTCGTTATTGTCACAGAGAAAACGCAAACTACTCATCACAACTTTCACCAAATACGTTTCTGACCTTGGGCAAATCTAAAGAATCAACACGTGGAAAAGCTGAGAATTGGCAAACTAAAATAAAATATAAAACTAAAAACGTCCAAGTGTATTTTTAAAGAGCTCGACCAGGCGTTTCCGTGTTTTTAAACCTACCACAAAACACTCAACTATCAGCCCGGACAAAACCGTGAAAACTGCTCAATATTTTGATAAGATGCATTTAATTCAACTAATACCATGTTTTAATTTAATAACGGTCATTTTTAAAGCGCTGACACGGTTTAAATATGTAAAAAAGCGTTGAAAATCCGAAGATAACGCTGTGGTTTTGTTAGCAGTGAGGTGGCTGCTCGGCGTCTACCTGCGGAACATGGCAGCGGCTAAAGGCTAACATGCTACATGCTAACCTGCGACAAAACAAGCAAAACAAAGGCACATTAAACATGATCAAATTATTTACCTTGTTCCTAACTTCGTCCGCGGGTGTTGTCGGTGTCCTGCGAGCTGTCGGGGGAGGTTTTATCCCCGCATTGTTGGGTTTGTGTGGGGAAAATGCGGGCAGGTGACACGAGTTAACTCTCTCCGCGGAGCTAAGCTAAGTGGCTAAATGCTAACTATCGTCGACATTAGCAGCTCCGCACAGATTTCTGGCTTTTCGGGCTCCGTGTTTGGGGTCAGCGGGTTTAGAGCTACCCGCAAAGCCCTCGCCTCGTTCGGACACCTCGCAGCTCCTCTCCCGTTCTTTTATTTGGAGGTGACACAAGCTTTTACGGTATGTTCTCGTCGGGGATTCCAAAATACTCAGTGTCAAAACGGGACTCGCTAAAACCTAGGCATTTCGCTCGGGGATGGGTTTAGCGCACTACGTCACTTTCAACAGTTGTTCAGAAATGTTAAATTACCTTGTTTTAAATACTAATCTGGGGTTTATGCATTTACTATCCACACATACATTTCATAATATATTTGCATAATGTTATTTCTCAAAATTTGTCTAATTCCTGTAAGCTCAAAACTATTAAAATTGTCTTAAAAATACTAAATATATTGAACCAACTGAATTTCTTTCTGAAGTAGACCTGTCATATTGTGCGTTGTGAATGTGGACAGTTTATTTTTCAGTTTACACAACAGTTTCTGGTGTAAAATGTGACAAAAATGTGTTGTTATTATTGGAATTTTAACCAATAACATATAAATAACTCAAACCTAAAGACTATGAATATTTCTGTTTTTATAATTAATCAATTCCTAACTTTAACCGTTACCAATTTGATGATTTAACTCATATTTACTGTAAAATCCATTCTAAACATTGCAGAATCCTCCTGTGTTCTAAACCAGGCCCACGGACCAAATGCCCAGGCTGTAGTGAGTCCATCTTGTTGACAAGCAGCTGCACGGCGCGCTCAGCCAATGGGAGCGCAGAGTCGGTGCGATGCCCTTAAAAGGAGCGCCCTCCCTCCCCCGCGCGCACGCTCACCGAACACAAGGTGAATTCACTGTTATGGTACAAGCCCGTGTTATGTCTGCATGACCAGCACTCACATATACTGTGATTAGGCTGATAAAAACAACAACAACAACAGCAACAATACCACCACCAA
>KN486960.1:4584-20144 GCA_000787095.1 Periophthalmodon schlosseri | reverse complement strand
CAACAACAACAACAACAACAACAACACCTGATTCATACAGCAGAACAACTCCCCATGAAAAGTACAGCAATGAGTAAAACCCATAGACTGTGAAGTAGAAAATATATGTACACAGTGGAAGAAGTACTCAATTCTGTTACTTAAGTAAAAGTACAGCTACTGGAGCAAAAAATACTCAAGTAAAAGTGAAAGTATTACACGAAAAAATCTACTTAAGTAAATGTATTAAAGTACCTGTTTAAAATGTACTTAAAGAGTAAAAAGTAAAAGTATTTCACACAGGTTTTGAGATCTAATAAAGCTTCAAATATAGTCATTTTGATAAAGATTTCTGCTGAATTCTAATGTTTTTATTTAAATGTTTTTGTTTTGCTCAAACTACAAACGTGTTCAAAATAAACCCTCAGCCTTTTCAGCAGGTCTCAGACAATAATACAAAATACTTTTTAATAAACCCTCAGCCTTTTCAGCAGGTCTCAGACAATAATACAAAAATACTTTTACTTTTCAGTCCTGCTCAAAAATATAGTGGAGTAGAAAGTACAGATACTGCTCTCAAATGTAGTGAAGTAAAAGTAAGAAGTATCCACTGGATTTATAGACCAGGACTAAACCAGGAACTTGCTTCGGCGTTTTGGTGCAACTTAAAACAATCATTAATTATATAAACTATGATCTAATAAAAACAAGGGCATGTATTACAGATCTACAGCAGCAGGAGAGGCCTGAGTAATAAGTGCTCATGTTACTCACTGTCGGGAAGTGGCCACTGTTTCATTTGGTGCTATTCACAACATGTAAATATATGTATCTGTAGATGTAAAATATTATATCTTTTGAATAGGAAAATGTTTTCAAAATGTTGCACAAAACAGGAAGTTGAAAGTCCAGCAGTGAGTTGCAGGCAAATTGTCAGTAGTGAGTTGTTGTGAAGGCAGAGGTCTGAGCCAGTCCTGGTTTGGAGCAGACGACGATGAAACTGGACCATTTTTGTGTGAAGTGGCTCTGATTTCAAGTCTGTCTGTCAACTGTTCATAAAACACTGAAAAGTCATTTTAGGTTTTAGCAAAAAATTATTATGTTCATTAGAAAATTGTGCTTCTGGTTTATCTTTTTACACGGATCGTAATAAAGTTACACATTTTAACAGACCAAAATTATGATTAAAAACGTCTATTATCATATCCAGTTTGCAAGAGTTAAACTGTTACTCAGCTCCAGGTGTTAGTGTTCTACAGAAAAACATACTCAATGAGTCTAGTTCAACACACAATTCTTTTGAAGGTAGTGGAAGTAGTAGTAGTGGTTGTAGTGGTTGTAGTGGTTGTAGTGGTTGTAGTGGTTGTAGTGGTTGTAGTAGTGGTTGTAGTAGTAGATTGTGAATAATCAAAATGAAAATAATCTGATCAATACCAGACAAACAAAGTGACCCATCCATGACTTTCACGTCTGTGTTGGACCTGGCTCTGATTCTGCTGCTGCATTTACATGTATGTATGTATGTATGTATGTATGTATATATATATATAATATATAGGTATTTGGAGTGATCCATGTTTTGAGTAATTTCAGTAGTTTTCAAGGCGCCATTTTGCCGACCCACCCCTGTTTTCACCTCCATCAGGACACGCCCACTGTGACGGACACGCCCACTGTGACGGACACGCCCACTGTGACGTACACGCCCACTGTGACGGACGCACTTCCTTTTCAAGTTTTATTTTCTTAATAAAATTGGCGGTGTTGCGTAGTCATTTTGGTACAAATGAAAAGAAATCCACTACTCACCAGTGTGATGTGCAGAAAAGTTACATTATGCACCTTAAAGAGGGGTATTTTCTTCTATGGGGTATTAAAGAGGGGTATTTACTTCTATGGGGTATTAAAGAGGAGGTATTTTCTTCTATGGGGATTAAAGAGGATTGGCGGTGTTGCGTAGTCATTTTGGTACAAATGAAAAGAAATCCACTACTCACCAGTGTGATGTGCAGAAAAGTTACATTATGCACCTTAAAGAGGGGTATTTTCTTCTATGGGGTATTAAAGAGGGGTATTTTACTTCTATGGGGTATTAACTGTAACTCATAACATATTTAGATCACCAAGTTTCCTTTTATTGTTTTGAAAATGCTATATTCACCCAAAACAGCGTATTAACATGTTTTATAAGTTTCACTTTCGTATTTGAAGCTCTGAATCTCTCCTCCCTTTGCTCTCTGTGTTATATCACTCCCCCTTCAGAGCTCTATCCCAACACAATCAGCGCGTATCTGGCTAATGAAACTACTGCACATCGCGTCAGGTTTGTGAAGTTGTATTGTATTGTTCTGTATCATGATTTTATATATTTATGGAGAATTGTCTTGTGGGAGCATGGGGGATGTAGGCTTGTGGGCGGAGTCTTGTACAGGGTCGTACCGCTAACAGTGGGAGTGCTTAAATAGGGCCCAGGAGAGATCGCTAGATTACTCAAACATGCATGGATAATATCTAAATGCATTAGGCTCTATCTTTAATGTTTTCTTTTGTTTAATTTGGCTAGATACCAGCGTAAAACATTATAAAAAACAACATTAACTTCTAACTATTTAATAAACTGTGACATTATAACCTTTATTATCTGTATTTTCAAATTTAAAACTCCATAAAAATGAAAAGAACGGCACATTTTGTCCGGTGTATCTCCTGAAACACGTGCACGCGGACGCACACACCTTCATTCCCATTGGCCACTGTCTCTATGTTTCCACCGCTTCTCTTCTCTCATTGGACGTCAATAATCTATTCCGCGCACTGTGATTGGCTTGTTTTTCCACGTCCCACCCTCTGTTCCTCCAGCTCCTCTTGTGATTGGTCGGATTCCGCAGAGTGACACAGATCTTCTTCCGGGTTGGCGGAGCGTTGTAAAACAGCACCACACGGAGAGGACGAGCTCATTATAAACGCCACATTTCACACCTTAAACAACAGTAAGTACTTTTATTTATTCAAAACATTAAATCTATGTTTTATGGACAATTTCATATCTAAAAATGTATGTATATTTTAGCTTTGTTTTTCCATAGAAGCCGTTCATTTTTGGTGGCATTACACAAGGTTAAACGCCAGAGGTTGGTTATGCAGCAAAAATGTGTTATGTGAAGCCACGTTTTAAGAGAATACCAGACATTATTTTGTTCATTAGAAAGTTGTGCTTCTGGTTTATCTTTTTACACGGATTGTGCTAAAGATACACATTTTAATAGACCAAAATTATGATTAAAAACGTCTATTATTATATCCAGTTTGCAAGAGTTAAACAAACTGTTACTCAGTCATGTGACTACAGGTGTCTGTTCTACAGAAAAACATATTCAAGGAGTCTGTAGTTCAATACACAATTTTTCTGGAGGTAGTAGTAGTAGTAGTAGTAGTAGTAAGCACTTGTCATTCCCCCGTGCAGTTTTGTAGTAGCAAAAGTATTTGTAATTGTTTGATGTCAGTAGTAGTAGTAGCACTAGGAGCAGTAGTCGTAGTCGTAGTTGTAGTAGTAGTAATCTTGTCTTTCTCTTTCTCTCCTGTAGTGATGCTGTCGGAGGTGATGCTGGTTCTCCGTGGGGCTGGGAGAGTGGGCTCCTCCATGGTCTCCACTCAGGGGGAGCAGCTGCGCCTCATGGTCTGTAACTCCTCCCTCTGCACTGGGGTCAGAGCCGCTCAGGACCTGGTCAACGAGCTCGTCTCCACCGTCACGGGAGCAACTACGGTAAGAGCGGAGAGCCGGAGGAGGAGGAGAGAGAGGGTGCCAGGGGAGGAGCAGAGCAGAGAGAGGGCCAGAAGAGGAGCAGAGCAGAGAGAGAGCCAGAGGAGGAGCAGAGCAGAGAGAGCCAGAGGAGGAAGAGCAGAGAGAGCTAGAGGAGGAGCAGAGAGAGAGCTAGAGGAGGAGGAGCAGCAGCAGAGAGAGCCAGAGTTGATTTGTGTCTTTTGTTTTGTTTCAGTCTCATTCGGTTCAGGACGACGTGTTTCCTGAAATCGACCCTGAGGAAGCTGCTAAATGGACCATGGACTCTGAGTTCTACACAGAGACGTCACAACAGAACTACAGCCAGACGACTGCTCAGAACGGTCAGATGCCCTCCCATCCTCCTGTGTCCCTGTGTGTCAGATGCCCTCCCATCCCTGTTGTCCTGTCTGTTTCTCGCAGGTTTCCCTCCCTCCTCTACCTCTGCTCCTCCAGGGGGGTTGGGCGTCTCGGGGCAGAGCTCTCGGTTCCTCCACACCTCCTCCGTCCTCCGCCACCTCCACCTCCAGACCAGGTCTGTGCACAGCACCGTCAGGCTAACCCCAGAAGACATGAAGAAAGCAAGAGAGACCAAGCAAGCCTCCCTCAAACCAGCCAGACAGAAGGTAAGGAGGCTGTGGGTTCGACTCCTGATGGCAGAGTGGTTCTGATTCTGTCTCTTGTCTTCACAGTTGAGTGACCGAGCCCGAGAGAGAAAAGTTCCTGCTACAAGAATCAGTCGACTGGTGAACTTTGGAGGTGAGAACCATATGGAAAAAGTGTAGATTGGTTGCGTTTACATGATGTCGTCATTGTAGAATCCCTCTAGTTTAAACTGAGCTGGAGACTGGGCGGAATTCTCAGGTGAAATTTGCTGTTTAACTGTCAGCTGTCAATCAAACCTGTTGCTAACGCTAGTGGGAGCGACCAAAATGACGAGTCTGACAGCAGCAGTTGGAGAGAGAGGGGACACAGTTTTTCAATACGAAGTGAATTGGAGGCGATGGAGCCTGAAGAGTGGCCATGATCACTTCCTTAGCTATGTCCATTTACATATACAGGCCTATCCACATAAAACAAAAACTGGCACAGCATCTTCTCTGTCAGTTTAAATAAACAAAAGTCAAAGGATTTTTTTTCACAGTATCTTCAGAAAGTGGAGCCATTATTCAACCCCAAAGATGTGACGCCTCTGTTTTCTGTCTCTGCAGGTTTGGCTGTGGGTTTGAGCATCGGAGCCATCGCTGAAGTGGCTAAACAGTCTCTGGGAGGGAAAAACAAAGGAGGTGCTCACAACTACATACACACGCCCAAAACGCACACAAAACGCACCCAAAACGCACCCAAAACGCACCCAAAACGACCCCAAAACGCACCCAAAACACACCCTAAACAGTCTCTGGGAGGGAAAAACAAAGGAGGTGCTCACAACTACATACACACGCCCAAAACGCACCCAAAACGCACCCAAAACGCACCCAAAACGCACCCAAAACGCACCCAAAACGCACCCAAAACGCACCCAAAACGCACCCAAAACGCACCCAAAACGCACCCAAAACGCACCCAAAACGCACCCAAAACGCACCCAAAACGCACCCTACACACGCCCAAAACGCACACAAAACGCACCCAAAACGCACCCAAAACGCACCCAAAACGCACCCAAAACGCACCCAAAACACACCCAAAATGCACACAAAACACACGCAAAACTCTGCATCATGAAAAAATATAACTTCTTTTACCTGAGATAAATAAGTCTGGTGCTTCCATTGCTGATTCCATGTCGTTCTTGGTGCTCTGCATAATTTTTTTTTGGATAAACCGCCATGTTTGTTTTGACATGAACAGACCACGCCTCTCTCTGATTGGTTAATCCGCTTCAGGGCTTCAGACCTTCTCGTCTTTGTAAAGTTTTGTCAACATGTGTGGTTCTGGCTGGACAGGTAAAGCTGGTCCAGGGCTGTGGTCAACTAAAGAAATTCTTGGTTGACCAAAGAAATGTGCCTTGAAGGGACTCACTAAAAGCTCGGCATCTCGTCCAGGGGCGGGGCTTAGTGTTCTATCGCAACCATGCGTTTTCTGTTCATCTGAGCTGCCAAGTCTAAAAAAAACAAATTTTTTCGACAAGACAAAGCAGAATTTGGACATAAAACTTTAACAAAAATGCATCCATCTTTACTTTTACTTTCGTTGATGCATCAGAGGCGCCACTTTCCCCCAAACACAGTTACGCCAAACAACAGTCACTTCGTATTAGTGGCTCTGCTCGCAAATATTTGTTTTTGACTATATTTTTTCACAGTGAGGTTAAGGTTTTAGGATCGGGGTTTAGACCAGGGAAAATGCAGCACACAGCAGTAAGTTAGCTTTGATTGACATGGAGCCCTAAGCCCCGCCCCGGGACGAAATGCGGAGAATTTAAGGAGCCGGGTGCATCTAATGACGCACACATACTTATTAATTAGTATCTTTGACATAAACATGGCCCCTAAACCTGTCCTTCTGAAATCTCTCTCTCTTTTACATGTTTTATTCGTGTATCTCAGACGCTCTGCTGGACTCTCCTCTGCTCTCGGAGGCCAACGCTGAGAGAATCGTCAACACTTTGTGCAAAGTGAGAGGAGCCGCGCTCAAGATCGGACAGATGCTCAGTATCCAAGGTAACGCACATCTGCCCATCTGCACATCTGCACATCTGCACATCTGCACATCTGCACATCTGCACATCTGCACATCTGCACATCTGCACATCTGCACATCTGCACATCTGCACATGTGATCCTGTTTATCTACAGATCTATACTGTATCTGTATCCAAGGTAACGCACATCTGCACCAGAGGCTGTATAAAGAAGTGGACTAAGTGAGTGTGACATTTAAAGTCACCACAGAACAGCTTACGAGGTGTTTTGAGCCAGTAAATTCTCTTATTACACCAGTTTATAAACCAAAATGGAATATCGACTGAGCTGATATCTTGGAAGCGATATCCAGTCGATTATAATGTTCAATATTGGCGCTGATACCTGATCCCAGTCTCGTATCGGTGCGTCCCTAATGTTGTTGTATCATTTGAGTTTCAGATGCCCTGTGCCTTTCCCTCATGTTGTCATACTGTTTGTGCGTTTCAGATAACTGCCCTGTGCCTTTCCCTCATGTTGTCATACTGTTTGTGTGTTTCAGATAACTGCCCTGTGCCTTTCCCTCATGTTGTCATACTGTTTGTGTGTTTCAGATAACTGCCCTGTGCCTTTCCCTCATGTTGTCATACTGTTTGTGTGTTTCAGATAACTCGTTCATAAACCCGCAGCTGCAGAAGATCTTTGAGAGAGTGAGACAGAGCGCAGACTTCATGCCCGTCTGGCAAATGAACGTAAGACGCTAAACTTCAATACGATTAGGATCAGATTTGTGTCGACTCAAACACTTTGTGAAACCCTCTGACCCCAACGGCGGCATCACTACTGACAGTGATTTTACGTGGGACAAAGTGAATGAAGTTTGAGTAATCTAGTGATCTCTCCCGGACCCTATTCGAACCCTCCTTACGGTTAGCGGTATGATCCCGTACAAGGCTCCGCCCACAAGCCTACGTCGCCCATGCTCCCACAGGACAATTCTCCATAAATATACAAAAAAAACAATAAAAGAAAAATAATAAAAGGAAACATGGTGATTTAAATGTTATGTGTTACAGTTAATACCCCATAGAAGTAAAATACCCCTCTTTAATACCCCACAGAAGTCAAATACCCCTCTTTAATGTTATACTCTGGAGATACTTCCTGGTTGTATCTAAGATGGTGGATTCACGGTGAGTCTGTATTTTGGTTTGTTCAGAAAGTCCTGGAGGAGGACCTGGGGCCCGGGTGGAGGGATCAGCTGGAGTCGTTCGAGGACAAACCGTTCGCGGCGGCGTCCATCGGGCAGGTGCATCACGCCGTGCTCAAAGACGGAAGAGAAATCGCCATGAAAGTACAGGTGCGGCCATCTTGAATCACCTTCAGAGGCTTTTGGACTTGGCGTTTCCGCTTGTATCACAGAAAATCATGTTCATATTTGTGTGGAAAGAAAGTGAAGCCAACCCAAGAGTGAATCTGAAGTCTGTAAACTGGAAGAGTGCAGTTTAAATTGGGCTAAAAACAAGAACTGTTAGCACTGAATTCAATCTGCTGCTACTGTAGTATAGTCAAGTTCAGGGCTAAAATGATCAGGATAAGTTTGGTGAAATGTTCTCAGAATTTTTTTTTTTTAGGTCACCACATTAGAACAGGGTTAAAGCTCCACTGCGGGACATTTCCTCACATTAGAACAGTGTTACAGAAACAGAAGGTCATTTAGGAGAATATATGAGATTTTAAATTTCGATGTGTAAAGTATTAAAGTTGTTGTTTTGTTTTGTTTTGCTTCAGTTCATATATATTATAAAAGCAGCTGTTAGGGCCAAAATGAGACCACTGTGTACTGTCTGCATCTAATTTTAAAGCATTTTAATCATCTGAGAACCAGGAAGTAAGGCTGGTGCGCTCTTAGCATGTCTTAAAGTTGTTTTTATGATGCTCTGAATGCGTAAGGAAAGTGAGGAGTAACTTTGGACCACTGCAAACTGAACTAGTTCTGTTTTTCATGTTTTTTGTAATAGACTTGAATCCTTTCTCATGTAGCCGTGTTGGTTTTGCAGTATCCCGGAGTGGCCGAGAGCATCCACAGCGACATAAACAACCTGATGTCGGTGCTGAAGATGAGTGTAGTGCTCCCCGATGGTGAGTTTAAGTATTACAGGACATGGGTTTAAATTAGGAAATGTATCTAGTTAAGATCTTTTCACAGTTATTACGTTTGCAGTTTATGTTTTCAAGTCAAGATCAAACTCGTGCTGCGGCGTTCACAGGGAGGGCATCTGACACACACACAGAGGGCATCTGAGGGCATCTGACACACACGAGGGAGGGCATCTGACTCACTGGGAGTTTTAGGTCCTTTGTGAATTACTAATTGCGATCGTTCAAATTGCACTAAAGCAGCCCAGTCACTCATCCACCGTTGTGTTTTTTAATGATCCCATAATTTCACTATAATTAAACCTGTCCATAGGGAAAACAATGAGTTTATTTCTGGAGCGTGGAGTGTTTACTGTTCTAATCTGAACCGGTGCATTTGTGCTGTGGCCACTAGATGGTGCTGTCCTGGTGTTAATCCTGACTCAGCACAAATGTCACCACCAGATGCAGGATTCAAACACATTTTCAAAACATTTCATATTATATTATATTAGGGATGCTCCATACATTTTAAAACATCTTTATTGCAAGAAAATGTATTTATTTTTGATGTATTTATTTGTTATAAATTGGTTGTTTAAAAAAAATAATAAAAATAATCATGACTTTCCATTGCCTGAGATCCAGAACACACACTGCTCCAATACTTTAGATGTGAGTCTGGTCACCGCTGAATCTCCCAGAGTTCAGAGGGGCGTGATTGACAAGTGGATTAGCCAATCAGGGACACGCACGGTCTGTCTGTATCAAAACAAATATGGCGGCTTGCGAGGAAAAAAGGAACAAATATCACAGGACTGAAAAACATGGAGGATTTTTCCAGAATCAGTGAGAAGAACTAAACTCTGAGTGACCAATGAACTGCTTCGTTTCACATGCGTCACTGAAATAAACAAATCTGATTGGACGAGTCATGTTTGGGTCGAGACTAGACCTGTCACAATAACCAATTTTGAGGTATATATTGCTGAAGAAAATATAGACGATAAACAATAATGTTGAAAGTAACTGATTATCCCCCAATAAACTGTTCTAATATTGTAAAAAAAACTGAGGTGCAAAAGACAAACAGCAAAGTAACACTTTAGTATTAGTTTGTGTCTATTATGAGTCATAGAAGTGATTTATCCAGCCCCTACAGCTCAAACCTTATCGTGATGGTGTTTATGGAGACAGGCCTAGTCAAGACGTGACAGAGGGACCAGACTGACCTCCCTCTGTATCAGAAATACAGAGAGATCAGTCTGGATTTGCCAGCCAAGATTTCCCATATTAAGTTCAAATTTATGAAACATAATTCAATTCAACTGAACTTATTGTGTCCAAAAGTACATTAAATAGAAGAGTAAAATAAAAATTCAAATCTGTCACTGGACAAAAGTTTTAGAGTGAGGACGTTTGGCTGCTCGTCCAATCCGCTTCTTCAGATGTGGTCAGATCACTGCTGGACACTGCCTTATATCTGTGTGAAGGAGGAGCTAACTACACTGAAGCTAACACACCTGTGGCTCAGTTGGTAGAGCGTTTGTCCTCTGTCATAAACATCACTGGTTGAGCGTCAGATCCACTGACCCACAGGTTGGAGGTGCGATTCCAGCTCCCACAGATGAATACTGTTGTTGTGTCCTCGGGCAAGACCCAAGAACCCACCTCGCCCCCAGTGTGTGCGTACACTGGTGTATGAATGTGCGTGTGAATGGGTGAGTGGTTCCTTGATGTAAAGTGACTTTGAGCCTTGAAGGTGGAAAAGCGCTGTATAAAAATGTGAGCATTTACCACTAAGGGTGAACTGTGCCTGAGTCATATTTAGCATAATCGTTCAGGCCCCTAATAGTTGCCCTCACACCTATTAGCATACTGGCTATTAGCATACTGGCTAGCACTATTGATTTCCTTGTTTAGATTTATGTCTGATGATGTAGTTATAAATAGGAGACAGATGATGTCTGAGGCCCTCATTCCTGTTCAAAGATGGATTGTCTTTAGTAACAAAAATTGCTTAACTCCATCTCAAACCATTTCTTTTCTTTGGCTTTGAGATGGAGATGCACAGCAGATTGTGGTCCTGAGCTGCTCTCTCGATGGTGTTGGTCCATTCTCTTATGGAGTGGCTCTTTAGTTTCTCCAGTGTAACGCTCACTGCAGCCTTCACTGCCCTGAATGGAGTAGACCACATTTCTCACAGCACTGAGGGATTACACAGACAGAAACTATCATCTCATGTTGTTCTTAATGTTATTTTGATGATTCATTTGTTCTTCAGTCACTGCATTAATGACATTTTGCTCATAGTCTGTCCTTGTTCGTGGTTCGTCTCAGGTCTGTTTGCGGACAGCAGTCTGGAGGTCCTGCAGAGGGAGCTGTCCTGGGAGTGTGACTACAAGAGAGAGGCCGAGTGCGCGAAGAAGTTCAGGTTTGGACTGAAGCCACGTCTGAATTTAAACTAAGATTAAAATGATACTGTCTAAGTGAACCTGTGGAGAAGAAGAGACTCATTATTATTTTTAGAACTTTGTTGGAAGGAAACCAGTTTATTAAACCAGACCTACTGTGTTTGTGTCTAATCTCTGACACCTGTGGATCATTATGTTATAATTTACACCTTTTAAATCACAATATTCATCTAAAACAACTTAATAAAAGAAACAAGTCCCAGTGGAGCTGACGTCGCCTAAACGTCATACAACTTAATAAAAGAAACAAGTCCCAGTGGAGCTGACGTCGCCGTAAACGTCATCACAACAAAGCGCCCCCTATGGACAGCTGCACATCACACTAGAGCAGCACATTTATTTTTATTTGTACCAAAATGACGACGCGACGCTGCCAAATCCTACGAGTATCAACGATTAAGAAAATAAAATTGGAGAAAGAAGTGCGCACGTCACAGCGAGCACGTACATGGCGTCTTGTAAATAAGAGATTGAACATTAACCACAAGCATGAATCACTCCAAATACAACTTCAGAGGCTCAATGAGAAGAAACGACTGGAACATGGTTAAAGATCTGAACAGCTGATTTTGCAGAGTAGGTCCTGTTTAACCCTTTAATCTCTTTTCTTCAGATCTCTGTTGGAGGGAGACTCGTTCTTCCGTGTGCCTGAGGTGGTGGACTCTCTGTCGGGCAGCAGAGTTCTGTCCATGGAGCTGGTGCAGGGCGTTCCTCTGGACTCATGTGTGGATCTGGACCAAGAGACCAGGAACCAGGTCAGATACGAGGGGAGCACAGGATCAGCTCTGGGCTCAAAATAACCAATGTGTGAGACAAGATTGGCCTTTTCTAAATAGTTTCTAATAGTCCTCGATACCAGAACTAGTATAAGATCCTATGGTAATATTATATCGGCTAAATTAAGTAATTCTGTTCTATTGTGTAAAAAAGTTGTTTATTTGCCATTTTACTCACCATGGTGTTGGGTGTTGAGCACAGACTGTTTATATAAATGGACATATCTAACCTGCCGCCGCGTGTTCCAAAACAGGAAGTGATCACGACGCACTTCCGGCTCCATCGACTCTGGCTCCAATTCACTTTCTATTGAAAAACTGTGTCCTCTCTCTGTACCTGCTGCTGTCAGACTCGTCATTTTGGTCTTAAATGTTCGTATTAACCCTCTACATGATCCTGGGGTTTTTATTTCACTATTGTGTCTGTAAATCAACATATGAACATTAATAACAGACAAATGAGGCGCCTTCTTTCCCCGAGGTCGCTCCCGTTAGCGTTAGCAACAGGTTTGATTGACAGCGTTGCTAAGCGTCCGCTCCCTGCTAAACCAGTGGTGCAGGCGGGAAGGGGCGTTACCTTCAACAGCCTCGCTCTGGATTGGCTCTTTGGTTGCTATGATACTCAGGGTCGGAATCCCAAATATGTAACTCTGCTCCAAATCGTCCCTATTAACTGCTCTGGCCTCGATGAGCTTCATCTGGAGCCGAACGCTGTGGTGACGTCGCACTCACTTAGTCCACTTCTTTAAACAGTCTGTGGTATTGAGCCTTTTCTGTAGTAATGTAATCTTGTGTAACCTTTTATCACAGAAGGTCAAGTGGGCATGAGCGTGTCTGGACAGAAGGGGGCAGCACAGGACACGAGGCCTGATGTGGACTCACAAATAAAATACATTTAATGATTGTGTTTTTAAAGGTCATATATTACATTATAAAGCTGTTACCTCATCAAAAACAGACCTGGAGTTGTGTTTTGTTTCATTCGCACATGTTTCAGTAACTCTTTATTATCTCTAAAGCTACAGACCTGGAGTTGTGTTTTGTTTCATTCGCACATGTTTCAGTAACTCTTTATTATCTCTAAAGCTCAAAATGCTTTGTTCCACCTTGTGATGTCATGAAGCGGTAGTTTTCAAGTTAACAGCTACCACATGTGTGAATGAAACAAAACACAACTCCAGGTTTGTTTTTGATGAGGAAACATCATAACAGAGATCAGAAAATAGTGTAATACGTTCCCTTTAATGATCCCTGACGTACAGACATGACTGAGCCTCCTGTTTGATTGTAAATGCCAAAGGGGCCGATCGCTCCTCCGTCTCCTCTCTAATGTCTGGTTTCTGTTTCCTCAGATCTGCTTTCAGATCCTGCAGCTGTGTCTCCGGGAGCTGTTTGAGTTCAGGTTCATGCAGACCGATCCGAACTGGGCCAACTTCTTCTACAACGCACACACCAACAACGTAAAGACCACACAGTAAAGACGCTGCACTTTCCACTGACGTGCTCTGACGACCGTTTGTGTTCCAGGTTTATCTGCTGGACTTTGGGGCGTGCAGAGGCTACGATGAGACGTTCACAGACGATTACATAGAGGTGAAAATACATTTTAAATATAGAACTATTAAATCATTTGTAAAATAGTATGAGTTATTGCCAAATGCCTGTTACCTGCAGGTGGTTCACGCGGCGTCGGTGGGAGACAGAGACACGGTGCTGAAAAAGTCCAGAGACCTGAAGTTCCTCACAGGGTTTGAGGCGAAGGTAAACTCACTTAACATTAAAATTGATTCTTTGATATCTGTGAGCTGCTGGAGACTGGACCAATCACAGGAGGATGAGACAGAACTCCATGGAGACAAGCAGGAGCCAGACCCTGCACTAGAAAAGCTCCACAGTGCCCCTTTAGTTGTGGTTTTACAGAGGTTCTGACTCTCTCCTCTGCAGGCGATGGAGGAGGCTCACGTTGAGGCTGTGATGATTCTGGGTGAAGCGTTCTCGTCTTCGGAGCCGTTCGACTTCGGGACCCAGGACACGACGCAGAGGATCCAGAGCCTGATCCCGGTGATGCTGCGTCACCGCCTGACTCCGCCCCCCGAGGAAACCTACTCGCTCCACCGCAAGATGGCCGGCTCCTTCCTCATCTGCTCCAAACTCAAGGCCAAGATCGCCTGTCGGGACATGTTCTTAGAGGTTTACAACGGCTACAACCAACGAAGACAGGAGAGGAGGGCCTGTGCGTGAAGCGGCTCTGGACCGGGCTCTGGACCGGGCTCTGGACCGGGCTCTGGACCGGGCTCTGGACCGGGTTACAGAGACTTGTTGTTGTTCAACCAATGCAGAGACCGGAAGTCAAGGGTCTATGTGTGAACTGAGTCGGAACCAGGTCAGAACCGGGTTGGAACCAGGTCTGAACCACGTTTGTTGTTGTACAGACAGCTCTTGAAGTATATTTGCAACCAATTGGAAACTGAAAGGACAAGAGAAAACTGGCCTGCACATTTCAAAAGACTCTCTGAACCAGGTCTAAACCAGGACTAAACCAGGACTAAACCAGGACTGTTCAGACCGTCACAAAGGACCCTGTGTGTAAATGGACTCTCTGTGGGGCTTTGGGTTGTGGGTTTGGAGAAGGTAAAGTGCTTTAATATATTTAATGTCACTTCACTGTTATAATGTCTGATTGTGACACATTAAAACTCTGACCACATGAGTGTCCTGCAGCTTCATCGGTCACATCTGACCTCTGCTCTGGTCAGATCACATCACCAGAACATACACCACTCCATCATCTCCAAATCGCTCCAAAGATTAAAGCCACAGTATGTAACTTCTAAAATATAAAACAATAAAAACGACCATAATGAAAAAAACGTGCCCTTACAGTGGGTGGGCTCGCACCTCCGCAAACCTGACTCTTATTTGGCCGCCTCCTGCTTGTTTCCATGGAAATGTTGTTCCACATTATGTCATAAAACGTGTGTCTTCATAGGGAATGTTCTGAAGTCTGGTTTTAACTTTCTATTTCCATGGGATCACACAGAAAGTTACATACTGCAGCTTTAAAGAACATTTTCACCAGCAGAGGCAGTAGAGTATCCAAAAACTGTACTCAAGTAAGAGTACTGTTACTTCAAAATAATATGACTCAAGTAGAAGTACAAAGTAGTAGTTCTGAAGTAGTACTGAGTATATTTTTGGCGACCTCTGTAAATACTTCATTTATTTGTGTCCTTTTCGGAGACGGTACTAAAGCCCTGAGGTAAATCAGATCCTTCACAAACACATTTGACTGATGCTATTTGAGTATCTTTATAAATACTTGCATCGATTCTGCATAAAGTTAAAGTGCCCGTGTTTTTCTCGTACGAGTCGATGTTTCAGATTTAGAAAAATGACATCGACTTCATGTCATAGATTCACGTGGCCTTTAGCTGCTCTTCTATTGATGTTCATGAGGTATTTGAACTCATACCTGGAGTGTAATTATAGATGCAGAGGAGCGGAGAGAGAGGAGTGGAGAGAGAGGAGGAGAGGCAGAGGAGCAGAGGAGCAGAGACAGAGGAGCAGAGACAGAGGAGCAGAGAACCAGAGGAGCAGAGAGAGAGGAGGAGAGGCAGAGGAGCAGAGAGAGAGGAGCAGAGACAGAGGAGCAGAGAGAGAGGAGCAGATTACGGTAAAGAGGGTTCACCAGATTCACAGGCCAACAATGAGCCGGATTTACATGAAAATTATGAGTAGAGAGAGAAGAGAGAGGAGCAGGGAGGAGCAGAGACAGAGGAGCAGAGAG
>JACM01021663.1:0-29215 GCA_000787095.1 Periophthalmodon schlosseri | reverse complement strand
ACAAAATAATATCTCTTTTTTTACCAAATAATATGTATTTGTCAGTGCCAAGTAATGCCTTCTGTTAAATGTTTTAATGTAGCATTTTGGAACACTCTTTACACAGTCTATACCTCCAGTGATTTGTCTTTAATGAATTGTTGACATCCTTTTGTATTTAGTTTTGTATTTAGTAGAGTCAAAGTATGCAAAAGGAAACTTGAACATCTGCTTTTTAACCTTAACATAAATAAAAATGTGCATAATTGTAGTATCTGTATGTTACTATTTTGTACACAATGTCTCTGCTTATCTAAGTTACTTCAGTTACTTAATATGCTGCAAATAGAGCAAAGCATCTGTTTTTAGTCTGGATTTAAATAAAGGGCATCTTGGGTTTGATTTAAGAGTGTTTTTGTCTGGCTGTCTGGCCTTTTCCCTGACAGTGTATAAATATTAATGTTGTGATCTTCTTACAGAGCCTTAATCCCACTGGGACAAAGACAGGCCAGTAATCCTGAATCTTCTCTGTATGCCACAGTGCACAGCAGACTGACATGTTTCATTACATTACATGGTGACATTGTGAAAAGTGCAACGCAAATCACTTCGTCTGCTCTAATACTACCCATGGGCTAAAATCCCAGTACAGTTCATCCTTTTAATCAATACACTTACTGACAGGTACACATGCCACAGCAGAAGTCCTGATTCACCCTCTGTTACTATTTAACAAACCCGGTGATCACATCCTCTGCTCTCATCTCTTTGGCTCTCTACCTAGTTATGTAACACTGCAGTTCTGCAAAGCTGCTGATGTGCCAAATCCAAATACCTCCACGTCCAATCCTCTATACTACACGCCCATGGCATAACTATTAACATTAACGATAACTAAAGGCCAGGTTACCTAAACTAATCACTGCAGCCATTACGTTGTGCATTATAATCTATCCAGTGTCTGTTTTTGTGTGTGTCAAAGAGAAAGGACACGAGGAGGCAGACAGACATAGGTATCAGGACGTGACCATGTGACCTCACCAGCTGTTGCTGTATGCTGGTGGAGAAACAGGGATGTGAGGGCAGAAACGACAGAGCGCGCGCGGGAGGGCGGAGATGTGAGGAGCTCTAAGGCACACAATGTGACTGGAAACAATCCCTGATTCTGCAGAGCAGCGGGGTGAACACGCAGTCACATGTGAGAGACCGAAGAGGGGACCCACTCACGGCTCTCTCTTGAATCAGCAGAACACGTTTATTTGTCACATCAGCCTGCAGCATCACGCAGCGGGAGGACGAGTCCACCACTGACCGCTCGTGCATCGTCCGCTCGGACTGTGCCTGCATTCACTGCAGCTGACACGCTGAGCTGAGAGGGCAGTCTGTTATAGAGAGGCAAATGGACCAAATGGAAACGATGGAGAAGCTAAAAGGCCACACTCCTGATGGACCACTGGAGCTGTTGCGAGGCAAATAGACAATCATTTGATAAGTTGCAGCGTCTTTTTCTGCATCTATCGTAAGGACCTCCCGTGGGGTAGGTATCATGTTCACCATCATGGGATAGAGACGCACCGCATCTGCCCATTGCCATGGATACGAGCACTCGTAAATTCACGGTACGGAGATGGTTCTCCATCTACCTGAAGAACAAAGCAGCGAGGAACAAGAACAACACAAGCTTCGGTCAGCTCGAGGTTAGAATCCTTTTCATCCTCGTGGAGAGAAAGAAGTTAACTTCTGTCAACGAGAGATTATGTTGTGTGTACATGCATGCTGCAATCGGCTTGTGTTGCCGCTGCGCTCTGCGTACTTGTAATTAACGTTATAAAAGATGTTGCTCGGTCAAAATCTTAACTTGACAGTTAGTAGCTTACGCTGAGACGGAGAGAGAATGTGATTGGTAAACTAACATGCTGCGTTAAACACTGTCTACACGCACCCATTGCCGTCCCAGTGGGCCATAGAGGTTGACAGATGGAGACAGGCCAAACTGAAATATAATCTGTCATAATGGTAACAGGCAAACGAGCAGTCAGCAGACAAATTAAAAGCGAAAAAAAATATCTATTGAATGAATGTCCTCAACATTGGGAAGTCTATTTATAACCACAACTAAATGTCAGACGCACACATGCTGTCCTCAGCACATCTACCTGCGCTTGAGGTTATTTATAGAAATAAAAGGAGCTAGTCTCCTAGCTGTTTATTGTGACCAAATGAAGGTGATTCAGTTTGATGTCTGTCTGCCCGGTAGTGTCTCATCGCTGCCTGTCTGCTGGTTTGTTTACCTGTGCCGCTGCCTACCCATATCTGCAGTGTGCGACTTTGATGCCCATGTGTACAAATGTCACCTTCTCTATGAGAAAGGTCAGCTTAAGATGAGGTTCAGCACAAACTACTTCTTGATCATTATTTATTTATAAATCTCTTTAGCAACTGTCAGTTAGGCATAACATTATAAGTTGACATCACTGGAGGTGATCCCCTCACTGCTCAATAGTGGTTGCTTAGATTTAAGCTTTTGATTCTCCTTTAATTGATTTTCTTTCTGATCACATCATTGCTAATCTTCAGTATTCCTGACATCTACTGGCCTCTCTTTTTTAAGGATGACAGTATACTGAAGGAGTTTGACATCAGCCACCATGTGAGGGAGGGCTGTGAGAAAGCAGACCCCTCACAGTTCCAGCTGCTCAAGGTGCTTGGCCAGGGCTCCTATGGAAAGGTAAGCACTCACATTTTGCAGGAGGATGTCGACCTAGCGGCCATATAAATGCTGCTGGTCATTGTGAAAGCAGCGTTCTCACAGACAGGCACTGGTTATAAATAACTCTTGACTCTTGGCTCAGCTGTGATCGCATCCTGCAGCCTGACCACCTGTTTTCCTCCCAACACACCTTGGCTGGGACCAGAATACTCCCATTGGAATTTTATAATATTTGCAGACATTGTAGCCTATGTTATCATGGATGGGTCTTATATTTTTTAAGTATTTAATGGGATAAAAACAATTTTTTTACAACAGTAGATCAGTTGATAAAGTGTTCGTCCTCCTGCCATAATGGTCAGATCTTGGCCCTCCATATATATATATATGGGCGCTCGGTCGACATCCTCCACATACACACACACACACACACACACACACATATATATATATATATATATGTGTATGTGTGTGTGTGTGAGACCATGTTTATTTACAATTACAGGTGTTTCTGGTGAGGAAGATCCGAGGAGCAGACAGAGGACAGCTGTATGCCATGAAAGTTCTTAAAAAGGCTACACTCAAAGGTAAATGTAATGCAAGCAAGCCCCTTTACTATAGAATCATTTAGCTCAAAAGTCTTACAAAATGGCTCTGAATTGTTTTAGTATTAACATCAAGACTACAAAGAGTGGCCTACTTTTGGATAAAAGAGGGATTTGGGTAAAAGAGGTTAGTTTGTATGTCTGATTGTTTGGTTTGCCAGACGGATTATTATACACTGGAGAAGACCTTTCAGATGCATTTTTAGTTTCTTTGTAGTTTCTATTCCAAGCTCTAATCCTCTTTACCTACACTTCAAATATTTCAACTCTCATTTGCATAAAGAAGACGCAAGTATAAAGCCACTGGCATCACAGTTTATGGCATACTGTAAATTGGCTACAGATTCAACAGATAATATACTTAATATCTTGTTTCTTTCAGTTCGAGACCGTGTGCGCTCAAAAATGGAGAGGGACATTTTGGCAGAAGTTAATCACCCCTTTATAGTTAAATTGCACTACGGTGAGTTTCAGGTGTAATTTCAAAAGTTCAAATAAAATATTTTGGAATTTGAAAATGTAATGAAGTGAAAGTTTTTTGCAATCTGTTAATTATGCATATTCTATAGATGTGTAAATGTGCGGCATGACTGTTTGTGTGTGCAGCTTTCCAGACAGAGGGGAAACTCTATCTGATCCTTGACTTCCTCAGAGGAGGCGACCTTTTCACCCGCTTGTCAAAGGAGGTGGGTGTGCTCAAGTCGTCTTTGTGTATCATTATTAATCTTCTCAGAAGATTTTACATGCCTTTTAAAGTTGTGAAACTATGAAATATCGTCTCCAACCTCTAAAGCACTTGCACTCTCAGTTCAAGGATAGGTGAATGTTGGATTACTACATATGTAATATTAGTTTTGTGAAGGCTGGTGGGAAAGTGCAAGTTACATAAACAGACGTTATGGATGAATGGTGCAGGGGTGTGTGAGTGCTGTGAGATGGTGGGATGGGCTGGTGTGAGTGTGAGGGGGAGTTCAAGGTGAGGGTGGGCCCACATCACTATTTCTTTTGGTGATGGACAAACTGACAAATAAAAGCTTTGACAGCTTGACACATTATTCCTATGGAACATTATATGTTAGAAATTTAGATTAAATTCATAACAAACAATAATTAATGGAATCAGAAAGCGTATTGGCTCTATGAAAAGTAAAAGCCCCAAGATCCATAAAAAAACAAACAAACAAAAAAACTTCAGAATTAAGGAAAGGATTACACAGCGTCCTGGGCGATAAACATGCACCTGTGGTGAGCTGTGTCATGTTGCCAAAGTACATTTCTTATGCCAAATATCATTAGAAGTTGCAAGAATTGCATATAAAGGTTCTCTGGGCACCATCCAAATTATTTTTGAAGGGAAGCTGTTTTGAGGGAGGGGTAAACATTTTTGAGCATATGAAGTGACTCAAAAGAATATGCAAAACTGGGCAGATTTGCATACTCTGCTGTTGTAATGAAACTGCACTGCAAGAGAAGATTTTTCCTCAATACATCCTTTTTTCTAATTTGTGTTTCATTTTATTGTCATAGGTGATGTTCACGGAAGAAGATGTGAAATTTTACCTTGCAGAATTGGCCTTGGCTTTAGACCATCTTCATACTTTAGGAATCATCTACAGAGACTTGAAACCAGAAAAGTACATTACACACAGCATAATGCATATGACCAATCCTTTTACAATAACATTAACAGTATTACTTTTGTCTCTAAAATAGTATTCTGTTGGATGAAGAAGGACACATCAAGATAACTGGTCAGAGTTTCTACCTGGCTTCAACTACTTGTTCTATAGTTTCATCTTTTGACTTTACACCCAAGTTTTCTGTGTTTTCAGATTTCGGACTGAGTAAAGAGGCCATTGACCATGACAAAAGAGCATATTCCTTCTGTGGGACAATCGAGTACATGGCTCCTGAGGTAGTCAACAGAAGAGGACATACTCAGAGTGCAGACTGGTGGTCCTTTGGTGTCCTCATGGTGAGAATGCAATGCTGAAAATCTGTTGAACAGTAATTCAACCTGGAAAGACTCAGACAGACATGAAAGAAAAGTATTAGTAGGCTTTATTGAATGAACTATCTTTGGCGCTCAGACCCTGGCAGAAGACATTGCCATGATGGGCGTACCGGTTAGATGATGTTTAGTAGATGTCTTCCCCCCGGGTCCTGGACACTGGAGGTGGTAGAGGTGAGGCTTAGGCGAGTGACGGGGATGATGAGATGGTGGGAAGCCAAGGGGGTGTTGGGGAAGAGGTGGGGTGCGTCACAAACTGAAGTGATCGTGCATCTGCAATGGGGGTTTAAATTGGGCAGACTTGGCCCTGATTGGATGAAGAGGAGGTGCGATGAGGAGTAATAGGAGGAGGTGAGGAAGGCTGAGGCGCAGGTAACCTCTGGAAAAGTGGTGAAGTAGACAGGAGCGCAGTTAGGTTTTCCAGGCTGAATTTACGCAAGCTCCATGTGTTGTTTCAGGTGCACAAGGTATCATTAGTACATACAATTGTAACAGAGAATCTAATCATATAGTTTCTATTAAGCATCTCCTGTTTGTTCAGTCTTGTTATACTTAATAGTATATATTTTTGATGGTCCACACCTGTCTGTCTCCATGAGCATTTTTTCTTTGCCTGAAATGTTCCACAATATTGCCCTAAGCATCTCTAAATCTATCTTGCAGGCTTATGTCTTCAATTGCAGGTGTTTTATTGCTAAAACACATTGACAATGGCTGTAAACGGGCTTGTCTCTTCTCAGAGCTGAACTGTAACTTTGCCTAGTGGTGTCACCTGCTTGTCTCCATGATAATAGATAATCTTAATGCCATTCTGTGGAACATTCTAGCCAAAGCATTAACATCTCCATGGAGACAAGCAGATAGTTGACCCTCCACCAAAAACGTTACATACAGTGTACTTTAAAATATTGATCCACATTTGGGCTCTCTGTATCATGAAATTTATATGATTTGAAAGATTAAAAATAATGTTGTATTAGCATTATAGAGCCACTTGCTTTGAGTTGCTTTGAAAGAGGCCAGTTTACCATATCTTATCAGCCTGTTGGATTATAGACGCATGTTCTGGTTTGTTAATTTTCTGTCTTCTGCCAGAACGGCTGCTTAATGAACAAATCTGGCAGATTAAATCTCATCACTTTCAATAGCCGCACATCTGCTAGATACTACTTGTTTTGTTAGGGCTTATTTCACTAATACACAAAAGGGGGTTCGTGTTCTCTGACAGCTGGCTGCTATATCAGGGGCAAAACATTGGTTTCAATCTGCACTTATGCTAACTAGACCTCCATCAAGCCCACTGACCAACTCACTGTGTGTAATTAAGGTTCCCTTCCAATAAATGTACTTTCTTTTATATTTTTAGTTTGAAATGTTGACAGGATCCTTACCTTTCCAAGGAAAAGATCGTAAGGAAACCATGGCACTCATCCTCAAGTAGGTGCTTTAAGAAGTACTTTTTTATTAACTTCAGTTGATAGTACTCTAGCCATATTCTGCTCTAAGTTAAAGTCAGAAAACAATATTATTAGAGGATGTCCCTAACAACATGTGCAAACCTGTTTTATTTTTTGTGTGCAGGGCAAAGCTGGGAATGCCACAGTTCCTCAGTCCCGAAGTGCAGAGTTTATTAAGAGCACTCTTCAAGAGAAACCCTGCTAATCGAATTGGTACTTTACATAAATAATGACTCAATTATATCCACTCAGGGAACAATCTAAACCAATTGACCCACTTCTCTTTCGGACAAGTCATTTTTATAATTAACTGCTAACCTCCTCCAAAAACAATTTACGTATTTGACCCAATTATATTTCCCATATTTTAAATCTTCATTATTCACAGGTGCAGGGCCAGATGGAGTGGAAGAGATAAAGAGACATCGCTTCTTTGCATCCATTGACTGGAATGTGAGTAGGAAATGCAATATTGAAAACAACAGACAAAATAATTGTAGCTGTAATGCACATTATTTGTGTCTTCTGTCATGTGAGGAAAATAAATTATGGGAGAGGTTTTTTTTTTTCCAGAGGGAATATTCAGTTACAATATGTTTTATACAAATAATACAACTTTATGCACACATTATTCTGTTCTGAGGCCTAGTGAGACCAAGTTAATTTTATATTCTTAAAATGAACCTTTTTTGGCAGCTAAAATATTATGAAAACCTTCAGTTCTTTGTATTGTTTTGTCATATTTCCATATATTATATATTCAATCCTGTCTCAATGATGTATTCTTCTGACTGCTTCTACAACAATAGTTACTTTTACATTAATGAAACCATAATGTTTTCTCTAGTTGCTAATCTACGGTTTTGACAGAAATCACTGACTAACCAAATGATGTTATTCTTAATGGGAACAACTTCTTGCTCTGTTTATCCACAGTGATGCTCTCTTTTCTGACAAAATCCACTATCATCTGCTTTGTATCCCTGGCTTATCCTGCACTACACATCCAACCAAACCAATGCATTTGCTGCCAAATACTACATTCTGCCATTTGCAGATGGTGATGCTGGCTCAGTGTTGGAAGCAATGCACAAGAGGCTTAGTTTTTCCCTCTACACAGTGCCAGTTAAATTACTTTGACAGTGAGAATTTAAATGTTTACACTTCATGATCTTCTTTCTTGAGTATTTTAAACATTTAAACACTAGGGTATATAGTACACTATTTTAGTGCATTCAAAATCTTACAAACTTGTAAAACGTGATATGAATTTGAACCATTTATTTTATTGTGCCATATTACTATTAAAATCAGAGGTATTGTTGATATAGTGGCAATACTAGTAATCATGGTAGTAATAGTTGTAGTACTTAAACCTGTGAAAATAAATTTGTGGTATAGTTAAAAGTAATCCATTTACATTCTACAAGCTTTAATAGCTCTGTTGCCTGTTCTAGAAATTGGCCAGGCTTATGCTTTTCCAATGGCGCCTCCTGCTGGTCATATTTAATACAATGCAAATATGCTGCATTGTCCTATTGTTAAAATATAATTTACTTTAAACAACATGTACTTTCTCAATAATATATTTATCCTTTTTTGTTGTATTGTAGAAGTTGTACAAAAAAGAAGTGAGGCCTCCATTTAAACCCTCAGTGGGGCGACCTGAGGACACCTTCCATTTTGACCCAGAGTTTACCTCCAGAACTCCCACAGGTAAGCGCTTCTACTTGAAGAGCAGTGGTAATTTGAGTGGAAGTGGCAGCAGTACATTTTGTTGATGTTATTTCAAGTACACAGTTTTGTTTTTTTGTTTTGTTTTTTTTGTCAAATGTCTTAGTTTTATGGGTTTTTCTTTTCTTGTTAAGATTCCCCTGGCATTCCCCCCAGTGCAAATACACATCAGTTGTTCCGTGGCTTCAGCTTTGTAGCAACCAATCAAACTCAAGAGGCCAGTGTTAATATTGTAGCACCTTCCCGCAATGAAGTGAACAATGTCAACACTGCAACACAGGTAATCATAATAAATAAATAAAAATAAAGAAACATTTGGGTTTTTGTCGAGTCAAAAAAGAGTTGATCTTAATCAGAAGTTCACAAGATCTTCATTAGGAATTACTTGGACAAGTAGCTCACAAATGACAATATAATTACATAATTTCAAAAAGGCATGCAATTATTATAGTTATATTTTTGTTAAAAATCACACAAGGCCTAAACTGTAGGCTAAACTAATTTTAAAATTACTATGGGGCTGGTTAGGAGACTGGAGTTTATTATAGATTTTGAGATTGTATGTCAAGAAACATTATTGGGAAAAATCTCCCAAGTTGCTGCAACACTTGTAAGACACATCCATAGAGACACAGTAAAAAAGTAAATTACATAGCTATAAAACAACTTGATAAGCTGCTGGGTCACTACTTGTAAATCCTTTTATCCCACTGTTGTGTACTTTTAAATGAATGCCAAGTTTAATGTTTACCATCTTAAAATCTCCATTGATTTAATATTTAATTAACTAAAAATTCTAGAGGTGTGACAACCCAATCTCGATCTCTAGGACTCAACACACTGTACTTTATTGGCAAATAGTATTCTTCACTGTGGTATCAATTAAATATATTGAGTATCAAACTTTTTCCATAGTATCAAAATTGAGTTTGAAATGTAACTATCATGACAGCAATATTGTTTTCTGCGTACAGCATCTTCGAGGTGATGTAGCATTCAATGATGTTTATGAACTAAAAGAAGAAATTGCACAGACAACCACATCAGTTTGTAAGAGATGTCTGCACAGAGTTACTGCTGTGGAATATTGTGTAAAGGTAATCAAAAGCTTTGAGGTCATTTTATTTTTTCAGTTTTTGTATTTTGCAAACAGTATTGTATTATTATGTAGATTATAGACAAAACCAGAAAGGATCCATCAGAGGAGATTGAGATTCTGCTGCGTTATGGCCAACATCCAAACATTACCACCTTAAAAGATGTAAGTTGTGTGGTGTCAGGAGTGACTGGTCCATGTAACACAGTAACAATAATACACTTATTGAATGGGAGCATCTTATTACATTCTCATATCTAATCTGTGTACGTGTGTGTCCTTGATTTGATTTTAGGTTTTTGATGATGGGCAAAGTGCATATCTGGTTCAAGATCTACTGAGAGGAAATGAGTTGCTGGACAGAGTTTTGACAATGCCGAATTTTACAGAGAGAGATGCATCGGACATAATTTGCACACTGACAAAAACTGTGGAATATTTACACTCACAAGGGGTAAGACAGAAACTGTTATTTAGTATTTGTCATAAAATCATATTTTGTATTTTCTATTGATAACACCAAAACCCATTGTGCTAGTTATTTAAAAATGGAAATATTTGTTTTATTGTGAGGTGTGAGGTGTGTACAATCATACAAAATCAAAATTACACAATATGTATAAGTTATACATTTCTTTCTTACATTAATTAATTATGGCATTTCAATTTTCCCACAGGTTGTTCATCGAGATCTTAAACCCAGCAATATCCAGTATGCTGATGACAGTGGCCTGCCTGAAAGTCTTCGCTTGTCTGATTTTGGCTTTGCCAAACAACTCCGAGCTGAAAATGGCTTACTGATGACTCCCTGTTACACCGCTACATTTATGGCTCCTGAGGTAATCATACTGTATCATAAAGCACTATTCAAATCAGTAATTACACACATGGACGGATTCAGTTTTACACAAACTGTGTTGTGTGCAGGTTTTGAAGAAACAAGGCTACGATGCGGCGTGCGACATTTGGAGTCTGGGGATTTTGCTTTACACCATGATCGCTGGGTCAGTCCTTTATACACTGAAACCCCTTTGGGCTAAACAGTTCCTTATTTTCTCTCGCTGAATTCTTGTTTCTGTGATTTAGTTTCAGTCCATTTGCCAGCAGTCCTAATGACACAGCAGAGGAAATACTGGCCCAAATTGGAAGTGGTAAAGTCGTAATCACTGGAGGGAATTGGGACGTGGTGTCAGATACAGTGAAGGTAAAAACTGCACAAACAACAGCACTACTTTTGGTTGCTTTATGTGCTTCATCTATTTAGTGCTGTATTATGTTTCTGTCTCAGGACCTCGTTACAAAGATGTTGCATGTGGACCCACATCAGCGGCTCACAGCTCCACAGGTACTGTCTAAAGTTCTCCTTTGTGGCCTGGCTTCATATTATAATCATTTACATGTATTTTGTGTTGCTGTTGGGTTTGTTCAGGTCCTGCGTCATGCATGGATAGTAGAGCGAGACAAACTTTCTGACAAAGCCCTGACGAGGCAAGATGTTTTTAGAGTCAAAGTAAGTCCAGTATTTATCTTTATGAATCTATTTTTCACTCCAGTTCTTGGGCATGATACATTGAATGATAATATTCAAAACCTCAATTAGCTGTATAATTGTAATGTCTTGTATTCATGTCATGTCAGTCTTGTGATGAGTCTGTGTCTTTCTCATTCTCTGGTAGAGATGGTTTCAAAGGTTCCTAAGGTTTCAAAGGTAGTTGTCTGGACACAGATTTTGAAATCCAGATGTTTTGACTCCCATTCAGAAGTCATTTTCAATCTGATGGTACTGGCCCAAGAAGTTAAAATCTGACTGCACTGAGCTAAATTAGTCAGTAAAAGGAGGAGGTATAGCCTAAAACTGTCCTGCCTTAGTTTATCTGTTAGCAAGTCAGTTTCACGTTAAAACTTCTTCTAGATGGGAGTAAAAACGTTTAAATTTGAAAAACTGTATCCAGAAAACTTCCTTTGAAACCTTTGCTACCTCAGTGTCTTGTTGTATTTTCTTTGACCAGTAGATGGCTCTATATACATATATGATTGGCTAGCTAGAGATTTATGCATGTGATCTTGTGTTGTTTCACTAGGGGGCACTGTCGGCCACATATTGTGCGCTGAGACGGTGCACTCCAGCTCCTGTCCTTGAGCCCGTCCAGTCATCGAGCCTGGCGCAGCGAAGAGGGATGAAGAAAGTCTCGAGTCCAAGCGTTAGTCCCATCGTCCAAGCAGATTCTAGAGAGAAGGAACAATCCAATGACCACACTCCAAATACAAAAGGTTAAGGAGGATTTATGAATGTGTAAGCACCTTCAATCAAATAGCAATGGGGCACATATAGGCTATTCACCAATACCAACACATTAAAACATTTAAAATATCTTTAATAATGCACTACACATTATTACTGTACAATTACAATCATTGTCCTGCTTTAATGACGCTTAGTAGTGATAGTAGTAGAAATAGTATGGACAAAAAGTAGCTTTTACACAAAATGCATAATTAATATGATGATTGATACTTATAAGTACAGCGTTATTCATTCACTTTAATTTTATAGTAATACTTAAGAAAAGTAATTAATAACTATATTTTAAAGCAGACCTATTATGCAAAATCAACTTTTTTTTGAGATTTTAACCATGTTATAGTTGTTTCCCCTCACCATTTACTCACCTGAAGTTGTATTTGGAGTAATTTGTACATGTTTGAACAATCTTTTATCGCTTATTTTCAAGACGCCATATTGCTGATCCTCGTTTCAATCCCCATTTTCACCGTCACTGGCATCTGCCCACTGCTGTCTACTTATTTCGTCTTCCAATTTTATTTTCTTAATCGATGATACGCGCAAGATTCGGCAGCTTTGCATAGTCATTTTGGTGCAAGTGAAAAAAACAAAAAAAAATCCACTGCTGGCTAGCATGATTTGCAGCTATTCATCAGAGGTGCTGACCCTTTGTTGTGATGATGTTTATGGTATTCTAATGCAGAAGTCAGTGGACTTGTTTCTTTTAAGTCTTTTTCGATGAATATTCGATTTATAATGTGGAAATGATAACATAATGATCCATAAGTGTCATAGATTATAACTATATAGCAGACACAAGCACAATAGGTCTTCTTTAAATCACTGTGCGCATACTTTTGTAGTACATTAACTACTACAGCTAGTGCAGAAAGAAATGATCCGCTTTTCTGACTTGTGACGTCTCACAGCCTTTATCCAAAAAATGTATCTGTTGTTTGTATTCCACAAAATCCAAACCTGTATGTCACATAGACGCTTTAACTGCAGTTATTGGATCTGCTGTGTTTCTAGAATAGACACTATGAGTAGCACTAGAATCAGAAAATCAAGTGTCTCTCTTTATGTCTACCACGGTAGCTCCAATAGGATGTGCCGACTTTTTCCATCACTAAATAATGGCAAAACCAATAAGAGTAGCATTGTTGTACTGTAATAATATTATGTGTTTTTGCAATGAAGTGCAACCAAATATTCATATTGTGCAACTACGCACAAATTACACTGTGCATTACACTGGTACTCAAAGGAAATTGTAAGTATAGTTGGAGTAGGAGCTGTAAATATGGTTTAGATAGAATCACAACTTGTACATTATTTAGAAAAGCTAAAGCTAGTTTATCTGTATATTGTGCTACACAGATTTATGCAGACAGAAATTTGTTGTATATATTATACTTGCAGTTTAATAGCAACTGTGTTGTTTCCAATGCTGTGTAAATATTGTGAATAGATGGGTAAACACAAAATTTATTGGATTGGAATGCCAAGGTTTTACAAATAAAGATGATGACAGATTGACAACAAAACATTCTATTTACTAAATCTTGGTATTTTAAACTTTTTAAACTGTTTCTAATTGTTTGGAGAGACAAAATATCATGCATTTAAATATTGCAATATAACTGCCTTCGGTTTCTAGAAGTCAAATTCATTTTACATTGGTTGCATTATTTATCCATCTACTCTCTGACCCAGGTACTTCTGTAGCTACATTTGTTCTGAGGCAGACTGATGGACAGATAACAATAAAGCACACTTTATGACCTCACAGTTAATTGGTTTACTATAGTTCTCACAGTATGTCTGCGCTAGTATTGCATATAGACTAAAACAAGAATTTTCGTATTTAATATTTTCACATATTTTTCACATAATAACCAACAAGTATGTCCTCTCCAAAAGTTGTCTGTTTACAGCCATAATCCCCACAACAAAGTTTAATTTGTATCATGCTGAAGGCTCACACTTTGGTCCATAAAAGCTTTTAGCAGCATCTGCAGATGTGTCAGGGGGGTGTGGCAGCCTCATCAGCTCTGACATTTAAGTGCAGTAGTGCTCTGAACACACTGCATTGTGGGATATGAGTACATTCAGATGACAAGCCCCCCTGCCTGGATGATTGCAGTGGAGTGACAAGACGAGACCAAACAACAGATAAAGGAAGAGGAAGGTGTTGGCAGGGAAGACATGAAAGGCAAGAAAGGAGGACAAGAACCTGCAAAAAACAATAACTCACTCCAACAATTATAGCTTTCTCATAATTATTGTCATCTTTGACAACAATGAACAACAATTTTCTCATCTCAGGTTCTTTTGGTTCTTTAAATATCTCTTCAACACGTTCTCTAAAGTCAGTCTAATCACAGCACTGTAGGCCTTAGTATTTATACACAGTTAAAGGTATATTTAAATGGTAGACTAGTTTGACAATTAAAATACAACATAAGGATTAAATGAATAGATATGAATATTATATAAAAAAAGGAATGCACAGAAAAAAGTTCCAATAGTTAACTTTTGAAGGGCAAATCTCTGTAAGGCTTACTGACATCTAGTGGTAAAGTTATATATTGCGCCAAATTTGGTGTCTCTCTCTTGCACCAGCACCTGTCTAATACAACAAAACTAACTCTGATTATTGATTGGAATTCTTTAAGCTAATAGGAATACCAAAATATAAAAGTAATTATTTTTTTCTTGAAAGAGAGACATATTTCACCATAGGGAATCACTGCAAACAAGTTAGTGCTAACCTTTGGTAAAGGTTCATTCTGTCTTTAGTTTTAAACTTAGAATTAGTAATACTTTTTATCAGACAGGAGCTTTTATTTCCCTGCTTTACATGTTTCGGCTTCTTCCTGTAGCCTTCCTCAGAAGTGTCTCGTGATGGTGTAGTGATGTGTCTTGTAGGCTGCTTTACTTACTTTGCAAACACAAACACAACACAACACAAATTGACTCACACATATTGACCAATATCTACTATGGACATCTGAATAGAACACAGATTGCCAGTAGTCAGAACACTATACAACCAGGCCACCATCAGCACAGACACTTAAGACAGGGAGGAAGAGGACACACATATACACAACGCACTCACCAACTGTCAGTATCCACAATGGGCAATATAAAAAGGAAAAAGGCACACAAAAAGGAAGAAAAAGAACACACACAATACCAAAAAACCTGCAATAGTCACAAATCGGGGGGGTCACAGAATGCATTCAGAGAGCCATGAGGAAGTAACATCAATACACCGGTCAAACCACACACGAAACTCAGACAATTATTTGTGGAACCAAAGGACAGAATACCACCAGAACACAAATGTGAGGTCATATATGATATACCATGTCTATTATGCAATAAAACATATATTGTGGAAACAGGAAGACCATTTGGAACACAGAAAAAAGAACATCAACACAAAGAGTGTGAAAAAGAAACGGCCAACAGACAAACAAGAGCAATAAAAGAACAAGCAGAAGTCAGTAATATCCAACCATTGCAATAAAAACTACGTCGTGGACTGGAACAATGCCAGGGTCATCCGTGCTGAAAGCAACAAATACCACGACTGGATCAGAGAGCCCATCAAGATCTGCAAACAAGGTCCAAGGAGCATAAATGGTGATGAGGGAGCATGCACCTTATCACACATGGGATATGGTCCTGGAAAAGTTGTCAGACAGTAGGGGGCGTAAGCTCCATCTACTGTCTGGAAAAACCAAGTAAAGCAGCCTACAAGACACATCACTACATATGACGCTTCTGAGGAAGGCTACAGGAAGTAGCCAAAACATGTAAAGCAGGTAAACAAACGCTCCTGTCTGACAAAAAGAATTGCTAATTCTGAAGTTAGTACCAAAATCAGAAAACTTTTCATCTACATCATGTCCTTTACTTCCAGATCATTTTTGTCATATGTTGGGCTTAAGAATATAAAATACATAGTGACAATGACAGAGATCCTACCACCTTCAGTGCAGCTAGAGCCAAGGATGGCCCGTGGCACTACAGCTCGACCTGCCACTCGGACACTTACCAAATCAGACGGACAAATCTGCAGCAGACGGCTCCTGACAAAGACATTACGGGGGTGACAGAGGAAGAGACTGCAGCTGTGGGAGGTGGATTTTACAGCAACGGCAGGGATGACAGGGGGTGGGTGGGGGGGCGAGTAGTCAACTCTTTGTACATTCACACATTTGACTCCCATCTCCGACACACTGCAAGTGCTAAAAGTCTGTGGAAGGAACACAGAGAGGTGCTGCTTTTAGTAAAGAAGTTTGTCTTTAATTAGCATGCATTCAGCTAACATAATCTGATTTTTATTGGTTGACCCCAAGTTGTATATTTAGGTTATACAAAGACAATGGGTAGTGTCCATTAATTTCCAGATGATGTCAGAGATGCAAAAGTATATCTTGAGAAAGTTTTTAGAAGAAAGCAAGGTTTCTAATGTAGTTGTTTAGATGTTACTTTAAAAAAAGAAAATCTGCCAAACTAAAATGGAGTTGCAACTTCTGCATAATTATTATTTATTTTACCACAGGCTACAAAGTGTACCCAAAGTGCACAAATGTACCATAAGGCCAGAGTGGATGAAAGGCTTAATGGGACACAGTTTGATGTTTTTCCGACACAGTTTGGAACAGGCCACAAATTGCAGCAATAACGGTGATATAATCATGTAATCAAAACACAAATACACTGACAAGTCAAAGGTAGCAGAGGAGGATAAGTGAAGCTCCACGGAAAGTCAATTAATCTTTTCAGCTCTCCCCCTCGCCTCCGCCCTGCTTAAAAGCTTCATTTGCCACCTATGGAGAAGAGATAGAAACACCATTAGTGAGATGATGGCAGGACTGGAAAAGGGGAACGGAGAATCTCACAGATGGATGAGCTGAAACAGTACAGGCCCCCGTCTCCTCAAAAAGTGTGCACAAAAAAAAAGCTAGAGTATTACGCTTGGAGGAACTCAATTGGATTCTGTCTTGATTATCAAAAGCCAATGTTGAACCACTTTTAATGCGGAAGTGCACCTCAAATCCTTGGGACGGCAAAGGGGCGACTAAAGTGCACGTGTGTCAGGATACGGTGATTGAAGCCATACATTAGAAGACAAGACCGTTATTTCCATATCCAACATAATGTCAATGTTCATGCGTATATTTACATGTGTGTGCATAGACGGACCCCAGCTGGATAAATGCAGTTCATGTGTGTTTACTTGCACACCATCAACTGTGTGAAATGCCAGTGAGCATATAGGCCCCGCTTCAGTGAGCCCGGTGGGCGACTGCAACACAATTGGGGGTCTCTGTGGAAGAGGTCAGCACTCACACAGTTGCAAACACAAATAAGGAAGTTTGGATGGTCACACAAAATCAAAAATATTCAAATCCACAAGTTTCATTTTCAATAGATTATACTAAAGCACAATTTCCTTTGCAATCAAAAAATGACATTACCATTAAATTTACATTTTTATCTTTTATAGTGTAAAGTCCCTGACATTTAAACTTATCTGCTCAAGTTGGTAGCTGAGGTTGGTATTAATATACTCTGTGCTGAACAATCTATTACTGTACAATAGTTCAGAGCTTACAATTTCCAAGTACCCTATAAGAAAAAAAGCAGGTAAAGGGGTCAGGAAAAGGGGTCATACAAAAAGAATCTAGATTTTTAAATGGAATTCGGCCTTGCCTCACAAAATCATCCTAAATAAAATTAAATAAAATGGTTCTGCATCAAATTGGTATCAAAATGCACTCAAAAACAAAGCTCCACATCACAATGTTGACAATACAAAGAAGAGAGCAGGCAGTGATCCACAAACTAATTTGTGGATTATTCCAGAAGCATGGCCCAAACACAGGCTTGTGTCTCCAGATGATTTTCATGCAAGAAGCTGCTCTGAAACTGTATGAGTTTGGCAGAAAAATTCATTTGAAACAGTTAGGAAAAGGTAACTTATGTCTAGTGCTTAATCTACCCATTCATTTTCTCAAGATCAGTGAAATAGTAGTAGCCCTTTATGTAATGTTGGGTGAGTGTAAATCCATGACATGAATGTGTGTTTGAACCACTCTGGTGTGCAATTATGTTTTTGTCCCAGTTAACATGGTCCCTGTTGAAGCAAACCTATTTGGCATTGGTCGGCTGATGCTGGTGTCCATGTGCAGGGGGCTGTATTTATAGTGAGCATATGTTTGCTGGATGTGGAGCCGGGGGACAGCCTCTTGCTGCTGCTGCTGTGCCTGACACTGGGCCTGCCTGCCTGGTGTGGTCCTTTCTGCACCAGTAGAGATGGCACTGCCTCTGCCCGGGACAGTGTGCCAGCTGGGTGCTACCAGAGGCCTGCAGAGAGGAGCAGGTCAGCTGTGACATGGGAGAGGAGGGTTCAGACATGGACCAGAGCTGTGCGAGAATCATTAAAGGCTGTTTATGAAGTGGAACAACAGGGAACACCACTGTACATTATTATACATTTGAAGTTCATAATTTTAAAGACTGACAATGCCTAAATCAGTTTAGACTGCAATGATTACAGAGTCAACTGCAACTGCTAAAGAACAACTTTATTTACAGGTGTACTATGTGACTTTTCTGCCTTGGAACATTCTAGACAATAATGTCTCCATGGGACAAGCAGTGGTGGACCCATCAGGAAAGTTACCTTGTCCACTTTTAAAGGCAAGCTAAGTGAATGACATCACTGATCTTTGCAACAAATGGAAATATCTGATTGTGAAGCTGAAGTTGATGTCAAAGAGTGACAAATGTAGAGTTTGTATGAAATTATTTTGTTCCATCATACAACAGTTGTATTAAAGTTTTGTGCTTTAAGACCCAGTGGGTCTAAACACCTTTGCCAGGATCTGAAGTTCTCCAAGAGACATGAGGGCAAGAACCAAAGGACTTTAACTGTAAAGTAGCTGTAAAGTAACCGTAAAGTAGCTACATTCTTTCTCCTGTCCAACAGAAACATCATATACTATCCAGTACAGGAGACCCCCTTCTGAGAAACCTGCTCTCCCCCTCTTGCCCCTCAGTAGCTGGACTGTGGGTCTAAGACTGGGCCACGACAGCACAGCTGCACCGGGAGCCATGCTGTCACAAGCAGTTAGGCTGACAGCCACTCACACTTCATAATGTCCCTCTCACAGGTCAGCGAGCGACAAGCTGGGTCACTCTGCGGCAGAACCCCGCCCCCTCCCCCCAGGGGGAAACAGCGTCCCACTCCTCCAACCTAAGCCCAAGCATCGCCCTCAGGAACAGTCAGGGAGACAGGTAGAGGGACAAGGAGATGCTCTGTCTAGGGATGCACCGATCCAACTTTTTCAGTTCCGATACCAATTTGTACAGTATAACTTTAAGTATCTGCCGATACCTTGTATCAACTGATATCAGCTCAGAGACTGTTAACAGTATTGATTTCCTGTAAACAAGAATAAAATGAGACAAAAGTGACCCAAATATGTTATGTAGCTGTTATTTATCCCTCAAGTAACTACAGAACAGCTTTGTATAAATACAAGTTAAAACGATACGAAACTTTCTGGGTCAACTATGACCAGTATAGTCAGTTTATATGTCAAAACAGGATACTGACTGAACCAATATTTGGAAGCCAATACCTGATCTAGCAAATTTTTCAGTATCGAAGCGATATCTGATACCAGTGTCGTATCGGTGCATTCCTAGCTCTGTCCTCACCCAAAACCACAGTGAGATCACAGCTGTACCAGACCACAATGGAATACTTCCAAATTGATGGCAAATATCCTCAAGATATGTTTACATAGAAAAATAGGCTATTTTAAGTGACAATGCCTGATTGCACTATTTTTCTAAATAAAAAAAAAAAAAAGCCAAAGTAGCTCCAGACCATATCAGAAATTGACATGTTATTGAATCAAACACAACATATTAATTGTTGTAATTGATTCAAATGAGGTACTTAAGATGCACCTTCATTTTTGTGTCATCTTCCATTTGGAGGTGCCCTAATCGTATGATGTCCATTGGAGAGCACCATATGTTCCTGATGCCTGCCATCTAACTGTCATTAATGTGCATTACCTCTGCTCTGGGCCTGCTGTGACGTTTCCTCCAAGGCAGCACAAGCCACAACACACAATATTAAGATGTACATTAATGAGCTCACACTGTCACCCTAATTGCTATGCCATTTTCACCTAATGCACAGCCTTCAGGTCATCACTTCAACTTCCACACTCAGGGCTGTATTCCTCCAATGAAGTAACTGAGTTGATGACAATCATCAATGTCAAAAGAGTATAAAGGCTAGGGTTAGGGTTATAGATTACAAAAGAGAGAAAATCATGAGTCTGAGAACAACAAGGACTGTTTTGTTTGCACCAACAATACAGTACATATTTCCTGTTTTGCACAGCAAGTTAACCATGTGAATCCAGGGCCATATAAGTTAATTGGAGCCACGGTCTGCAGTTGGCTTCAGCTGTGTGCAAGGAGACTCATACCTAATTCCAGTTATTGAAACAGTCGCACTCAGAGTGGTTAATTCAGTGAAGGGGCGCACACACCCACTGCACAATGTGTAGCAATTAATTGTGCTCTCCCTCCCACATCTGGCGCTTCAGTGTGACCCTGCCTCTGCTATGCTGTGTCGCTCTGGCTAGGCAAGCCTCTGCAATTTCACACGTACGGGACACCAATGAAACGTGAAAAGAATATGTGCCATTGTTAAATTGCATTAAAGAGTTTAAAAGTGTAGATCCGTGGGCCCCCTCCCAGTTCTTCCCAAACAAAGCGGTAAGCGCGCTTCAGAGCTCACTGATGAGAAGTGACATAATGTAATATGCACCGAGCATACACTTCCATAAAGGGGAAAATTTCATTAAGAGGTTTACCCACTCCGGATGAACACGGTACTGCAGCAGGAGTCACAGGACGAATGACAATGCTCAGGCCCAGGCAAGAACACATATACCCTTATTATTTTCAGATACATTACTGGATCAAATGTAAAGTGAAAGTTAAGTTTGATCAAAATTAAGATTCAAAGCCAAACTTTAAAGATGTGCTAGAGTCCAAAGATGTCTATTTAAACTTTTGAGCTGGTGACAAATTGCACAAAGCTCAGGTTAATCTCAAGGAAACACTATCAAAATCCTGTGCAAAATGGGGGCCTTTATGGCATATAAGGCACATTATTAATTAATAATGATACATTCTAGAATTGTCTTATTTGCAAGAAAAAATAGATCTGTGTCATTCAGTTTATGCAAATGTAAATGACCTTATGTGGTAATGAACACTACTCCTTGGGTTCCGACCTGAATCAGGAAGTACGAGCATATAGTCCTCAGGTCTCTGCACTAGCTTACTGTGGCTCAGAGAATAGACTTAAAAAAAAAAACCTCTGCTTGTGCGCAAATCTCTCCATGGCCTAGTGGCAAAGTACATCTCTAACATGTCATATGATGGCCATATGTACCATCTCAGTCTCTGAGGATTTTAGGGACTGGTGCCCAGAGACAGGACTAAACACACAGGAAACAGTTACAGCTTTATGGTGCAAACATTTGGAACAGGGAAGATGTGCAGGCCATACTGAATCTTCCAGGTGCAAAACAACTGCCTTTAACAATACATTTGACAACTGAAAAAACTGCATCTGCAGTCTTATCTGTTCATCAAATTTTATGATTATTTATGTTATAAGCCTTGTGCACAGGCTAATACAATCTAATCAAGAGGAAACATATATAAGCAAAATCTGACATGCTGTATATTTTAAGCTGCACTGTTGCCTTTGACAGTGATCTTAGTTGGTAGGTCTTTTATTTCTAAAGCACACCTTTCATTACAACACCTCTCTCCCTTTCTCTCTTGCGTCTCTCTATGCCACTGTGCCAGTCACCCGCTCTAGGGCTCTGGAGATATTTCAAACATATCTGGGAAATCAATCTTACAGCAAACTGAAGGAAAACATCGAATGTCATTGAGCAATAAGTACGAAGCCTGTCAGAGGTGGGGCTGAGAGCAGGGCCCGAGGCGAGTTGGGCCTGCCAATGTCCCAGTGAGAGGTCTGTCAGCTGGGCTCCCTGCTTCTCTCTACACACACACACACACAAAAACGCACACTCTAGCAGGAGTCTTTCTGGTAGGACATTTGCTTCCACTATCTCCTCTCTGCAATTTAAGGTTTCCTCACTGATTCTTTTGTGTTGCTTTCAGACATTTATATGTAAATTTGTGTATTTTGAAAACTACTTCCAAATATTAAGTTTCAAACTAGCCCTGAAATGTGGTGCTCAGGTTAGTCTCTAATAGACTGTACTATAAATCTATGTTGGTACTAAAACTAGGACAAATATGGACCCTTTGTGAATAATTTTAGAACAATCTTAAGTTTTACCAGAACTAGTTTAATGTTAGTATTACCCTGATTTTGCTCTGCCTCCTGTGTTTGGAAAAACATATTGCTAACATCTGGTGCTCTTGATCTGCCTTTAGTCTCATATATATTAAACCTTTCTCCAGAAGGGAAACAGTATTGTTAAAAAGTTTTTACTTCTGCAGTAGAAAATAAGTTTTGGTGATGATTAAAAAAAGAATATAGATTTCAGAGTTTGAGGTGGAAGAGAAGAAACGTGAGCCACTGAGTCCAGACAGACAAGTGAAGGGAAGCAGAAGTTGATGAAACAAGATGTCACCACTGATGGGTCATTACACACAAGTAAGCATGGGACACTAGCTGGGCCCGTGTTGACCTCCTCTGCTCCTCTTTTGCTGTGTTGTCTGTTGACAAAGTGAGACAACCAAATGTTGTGTTGCTTTGGCCTCTCCCTTACGACTATGGCAGTGCACTGATCATCTTTACGGAACAGCAGATCTGCACTGCACTCCGGTCCTGTAGTGTTTCTAATTGGCCCTCTCAAAAGCACGTTAGCATGTTTACATCTCAAGGTCAATTGAATTAGGTCTCATAATGAGCCAGGGTGCTGAATATGGCGCAGTGAGCATGGCAGGGCAGAAATCAGGTGAATCCAGTTAAAAGTGTTTACACTTTGGAGCGCATGCATCTAGTGTTCATTGCACTGTCCCTTGTTGCTCATTATCATCACTCCAAGCCAGCAGAAAGATCAGGAAAGCTGCGTCAACAGAAGACAAGATATGGGATCAAAATGCGACACTAATGTATGATTCGGCAGTGGGAGAGTTTAATAGTAAAGCTCACCCATTATGTGTTTAAAGCTTATTCATTATTTGGCACACAATGCCCATATCACATGGCCACTGACCACATCCACAGACTAAACCAATTAGGTGTGAGGCCTGAAGTAAGTGAGATGTTAACATATACGGGAGCTTATAATGCCATTATTCAAAGTGTGGGGACATTAGTGAACAGCCAGTGGTTTCGGGATAGTTTTAGTGCGCATATGATGGTTTGATATGACAATGCAAGACTAAAAGTAGGTTTTGATGGCTTGGGGTGGAAAGTTACAGCAATGGAAAAGATAGAGGTGGTGAACTGTAGAATATATGCATGTTCATTGTACTGCATCAGTTACTGCATTGTCATTCAAAACCAACAAGTTTATCCTTAGATTTTTTTGATTATTTGTGATACTGTTTGAAGAACTCATTTTAATCTATGCAAATCTAAAGTAAAAAGTAAAAAGTTGAAAATATTATGCTAAAATCTATATAATATACAATTAATAACTAAGTTAAACCATAACATCCTAGTGTTTTCATTAAGACTAGTCAGTGGAAATAAAACCTGTCCATTGAACCAACAGGCCTCTCCATTCTATCGGGACACACATCTGCGACAATAACAATTAAATTAACCATGCACGGGCAGGCATTAGTGTTGGTAAGGCGTGAAGTCAGAAGTCAGAAGCGCTCCGTCAACTTTGGTCCATTGGTTCAACAACAGTGATGTTAACAACAAGACCACACGCAGCAGTCGCTATCCTTTACCGTGAAATTAGACAGGGGTGTGAAAGTGGAAAACCAAAGAGGCATGATGGGGATGGGGATGAGGTAGCGCATCACACTCTTACGCTTCTCTTTCTGGAAAGATGAAAATTGTCAGAAAAATTTCGTTTTTGATATTTTTGTAGCATCTTCATGTCCACTGGAAAATGTGGTTATTTTGGAAAAGTTGAAAAAAATCTTGAGAGCTGAAAAGTTTTACTAGGCTATATATGGAAATGAAAAGAAATCATGCAACTTTTTTTTTAATATATATAATATTTATCAGGAAGTGTCCCCTGGCAACGAGACATCTGACTTTTTAAGTCTATCAGCAGTTTTCCCTTGACCCTTTCACATGCTGTTCCCTCATGCTGGCAGCTCTAATAGCATCCAATCCTTAGAGACAAAATGAACCCAACTTGATACACTACCACAAACAATGGAGAAACTTACCATTCCATATAGGAAGCTATGTGAAAACTGTCCAACTTCAATTCTAAATGAATATTCAATGTAATCAACAGTAAGCCTAGATTATATTGTATTACAAAGGGAAAAAAACATCTCAGCATAATAAGACTGAAAGAACAAAACACACACCTTTTGAGTATCCCTGTGCAGTCCCTTATAAGGCCCATCCTGGTGGAGGCTGTGTTGATATATTAGTAGACTGCTATCCATTATCTTCAGGGATGATAGTAGAATCAGACGTCAGATGAAGTGGTCCCTGACATGGACTGGCGGAGCACTGGTTCATGGCACTCTGCGCACCAGGCCTAGTTATACTCCGTCTGTTTGAGGTACAGTGATTACTGATATTACACACACACTACCTTCACTGCAGGGAATGTGTAAAATCACTATGCAGAAGCAGGTCGCTGCATTAAACACAAGCATATGCTAGCAAGGAGTCTTACCATGATCTTGCACACTGCACTCCAGTAGACTGGGCTTCACCACGCTACACTACTCCATATTTGCGCGCATTGGGCAGACTGTGCTAGCTCATGCCTCGCGCAGTGGTTCTACATGGGACGAGGGCGAGAAGGCCTCTCTTAGCTGGATGCTAGGCTAGAGCAAATCAAGGCCTCCTGCAGTCATTGGGGTGAGAGCCCATTTTCACAGTTCACACCCGACCTGCTAATGGCTGATCATTCGTTCACGCTCTCCGTTGATTGTGCAGGCAGGGGGTTTGCTAATGTACCGTACATAGTGAGGATAATCGGTGAGAGCCATAAGCATACTAATGGTCTGTTGGCCATGAAAACTAAAGTCTGGTAATCTGGGAACTCTTAAGAGCAAGGCCATACTCAAGCGTTTAGCCGTAGATCGTATCTATATAAATGTCCGCTGAGTAGCCTACACTACATCAGTGAACCAAGGGAATAGGTCTATGGGAAGTGAGAATAACTGACCCACTGTTTTCTATCCCAAAAGATCATCTGTTCATCACACTGAAAATGCTGATCCAACAATCTGACTAGAAGACAACTCCAAAAACTCCAGAGCCAACTTGTAAGTCCTGCCTGCACTATTGCTTTAGAACGAAGTATCAAGACACCTTATGTAGTCTTATGTGATGGTAGGGAGCCTGTGACAGTTCAATAGCTCACCAAAGCCCTGCACGTCAGGTGTCCACTCAGAGGCCAATTTGCAAATAACATTCCTGTTGCAGCCTTTACAGTTTCAATAAACCTCAGGTCTAATAGTAATGTTCCAGCAGGAAAGAGTTCCATACTGTGATGCTTTCCCCAAAAGCTGACTGGCCCACTCCACAGGTTCTTGTCTTCACACAATTTACACAAATATAGGGCGGTAGTGCTTTTCACTTTACCCAAATATGCTTATATGAGGGAAACAAATATGATAAACTGTTTATTTTGGCTGCCTGTGAGAAACAAAAATACTGATTTATCACATAAGGCTGAATAATGTGACAAAAAAAAAAAAAAGAATTGATTACGATGTTCAATTAGATATTAAAATATATTTGACTTTTAATATTTTTATGAATATAACAATGGAGAATTTTGACCATAACACGGAAACCAAAATTGTTTCTCCTACTCTGAACTCCTCTCCACTTTTACTCTAATTGCTAATAGACCATGCCGATTAAAGAGCCTCAAGCTGATTTGAGTAAAATTTGATTAGTCACAGAGGTGTGTATTTACCACCTTATTACACCATTACCCCTCATAGGAACTCTTCCGTCTCCAGTTGACAGACTGTAACAAATTAAATCATTTTTAATCAACAGGCCTTGGGGTTATATTTAATTCAGCCTCCTTGATGAACTTCACTGTGTGACGTGACAGACTGCAGATGCTCACTTTTAATTGTAAATTTACATTAAGCGTAATAGCATTTAGCAGTGTTTGTGTCTTGGTTTTCTCTTTTCACAGCACATTAGGACAATCTTGTAGAAGCAGCTTTTTCAATCACTGTGCATTTTCTGATCCACTTCTCTTTCTTACCCTGTGGTTGAGACCTCTCTGTCCTCTCATTGTGGAGAGTCCTGTTCTGCCAAACATGACAAACTTCCTCAACTTTACTGGATGATGTCACGAGGGGCGCGTGCAACTGCCGGCTCTGCAGGCGAGAAGGACATAGATAGAGTTGGTGCCAAAGAAGCATAATTAATGTTCTTAATTAGTCCTTCTCTTTACTGCGACTGATAGTCCACTCATAGTCATTTATGGCCCCAGGGCTTCTGCCACACACTGTTAGATGCAGTTTGTGTTTGTACTTGTCAGATCTCATATGATACTCAGAGTTAGACTCTGGTCACTGCACTTCTCCGGCTCATAGGAAATGTGTTTTTGATAATATATTACATCATGTTTCAAATTTAATTCTTGCTTTTAAGAAAATATGCTTACATGTAAAATAGCTTAATTAACAGAAAAATGAACAGCATACACACAATAATTTTATTTTAGAAGTGTCACAAAATGTGTATTGCACTTTTACCCTCACAGTACTTAATTCAGAGGAAATAGGCCTACCTGAGGAAATCTTTGGCACTACTTTGAATTGGGAAACTAGACCTGTGGCAAGGACACACATGGAGAGAGCAAGGGGTGTCCACAGACAAGATTTTCTTTGACTCAGGTGTAGGCAGCTTTGATTGAGCAGTTGTTACTGGATAAAGTAAAAAAAAATTGCACAAGGTCTGGAAACATGTTGAATTTCATAAATTATTTGCCCATTTCTGCTTTGTAACAACTAAATTATGCAACATATTTACTTTTCTTTCTTATTATTTTTAAATTCTGTATCACTTTATTATATTGTGTGAAACCAGGTTTTTTGCCTCTTGGTGCAGCTGCTGCGTTCACTACCACGTCCACATGGTATTTACAGTTTTCAGACACCCAAGTGACATGGGCAGTTTTTAGAGGGTAAGCACAACATAATTATGAACTTGCACATTTTTACCATGTGCCAGCATTAATAAAACATATATTGTTCTCAATGAGCTGTATAATATATTAGTTGTAACCAGCAGGGGTCAGTGGTGTACCATTATCTAAGTGTCTCCTGTCTTCTAAGCATTTTACAATAAAGACATAATTCACAATTTAGTGCCATATTAAATGTTTTTATTATATGAAGGTATATTTATAAAACAGGCACAATTGACTATCATTATTTCTTAGGAATTAACAGATAACTTGTAGCCCAGCAAACGTATACAATATTCAGCATTTTGCCTCTATTTAAAATCATTATACTTTCTATATATTTTATGGCAAAAAAGAAAAAGGCTTACGAAATAACTTAACATGTTCTAGAAAATAAGTGCACAGCTTACAGATGAATATTTCTTGACCTCTTGCTGGCATCAAATCATCCAACACAAAGAAAGTCTGACACACTTTCTGTGCTTCCAGCCTCAGGCAGAAAGCTAATTAGGAGGGCCCCTGGTTTTATTTACTGTCAGCTCCTGGCACAGGCCTGTGTCCAGTCTGCAGCTCTGAGGCTGTTCAGAGTCTACTTAGGCTTTGCCATTTTAACTAGTGGCAATCTGTTCGGCTAAGGGCACTTGCACTTTTAAATATGTACCAGAGTGTTTATTGTTTTGTTGATTTGCTGTGGTCTTAAAGCAAAAAAAATAAAAACAACCTCCTACAGCAGTCCCCAGAGATTTATATTGGATACTCAGTGAAGTATTAGAATAGGTCTGAGGTAGAAAACAAAAAAAAACAAACAAAAAAAAAAACATGTTAGTTATCTTTCTTACAGCTTAATTAATAGATGTTATGATCATTGTATCTGACTTGATCTACAATAGTTCAGTGTGTGTATGTGTGTTGTGCATGTAGTTAAACTGCCAGTGGATGTCCTCTGATGTTGATCAAACAGAACCTGCAGTCTCCCACTGTCCCCGCTCTGATTCGAGGCGCAGCCCAGTGGGACGCTCCTTCCAGGGTTCCAGTGCAGCTCCATTTGCCAGTGACAGCAGTTGTGCGGAGGTGATACACCACAGTGACAGGGGCAGCCTCCCACTGCCCGCTCCACACAATCCCCTCTCCCAGTGGCAGTGCCCCAGCCAGCCCCGCACCTCGCCCACATCAGTCAATAAGCGGCAGGCGGCCACTCACAGCAGCACCTGCACATGTGGACTGAGAGAAAGGAAGTGATAGATGATAGAGGAGTGGAGTGTTTGAGTGCTATCTGAACACAACCCAGTGAGAAGAACTCCTATTATTGTGTCCAACTGTGCTGCACTATAGCTGTTATAGCCAGAGGATGACCCAAGTGACCCGGAGAGCAGGGCGTGGCACACACAGCTGTGGTCACCATCTCACTCACAGTGTAATTAATACACACAATACAGACAAAGTGTGTGTGTGCACAGAAACACACACGCTGAGGTTCGACTGCTTATTACTACTAAACAGTGAGTTACAGTCTGACAACAGAGAGCTGTGGGTAATTTCCCATCATGCCTCATCAGGAACAGTGGGGGGCCAAGAGCTTCACCACATCAGCTCACACTCGGACCTGGGTAGAAAATTACCATCATTAAACAGTGTATGTGAGAGAGAAAAAGAGAGCCAAAAATGGAGAGTGGTGATAGACAATAGGACATAGGAAATCCAAACAGAAGGACTGGCTCTCCAAGACAAGTCATTTAAAACAACATGAACCGAAACCTTAACAATAAATATAATATATCAAGCAATCTTATGATTTTGAACAATAATATTAATCCATTCTCCAGCAGTACGCAAAATGTCTCATTCTGACCCAGACTGAACAAAAATATCTAAACAAACAAAAAATAATATTTGAGATTTTAAATATTTTAAATTACATGAAATTAT